>BLBF01000019.1:4423911-4473122 GCA_015471245.1 Laticauda colubrina | reverse complement strand
CCAAGGCTCTTATTATGACTCTCTTCTCCAGCAGCTTCAAAGCCAAGCCTCAAGTGTTGAAACATTGATAAGAGTCCAGGAAAACACCTGTAATAATATTTTTCTGTGCTCTCCCTCCATCTTATCACATTAAAATGTCCTTGAGAAGGAGTGTTTATACATTTCTCCCCAGTTCAAATAAAATATTTTCAAGCCTCTAGTTGGCAGTGTTGCACAGTCTCTTAATACTTTTTCCCCCCTCAGCCAGAAAGAAAAGTAATGAATACAAAACTCAGAGAGAGAAAAAAAAACAAAGGGGGCCTCTATCCTAAAGAAAATTAAAAAATCAAAAGAAGCCTAAAAATATATATAAGAAAAAATTCAATCTGATTAGCTACAAAATCACATTAAATTCCTCAGAGAAAAAAATAGTAAGGAAAGAATCCAAGCCTCAATTTGACATCACTTTAAAAAACGCCGCTTAAGGAGATTCCAGTCAAAGAAAAATAAAGGTTTCTTCTTTGTTCAGGATATCCTTTCAGGTCTCAGCCAATTTGCAATACAAAAGGAAGTTTCTCACCCAGCCGACACACCCTCTCTCCAGCCTCTTTCTTTTCGGAGCTGTCCCGACTTCAGTAGAGGCTGCCTTTCCACCGCCAGCAAAAGGGCTTCTCCCGGATCAAACCAGAGATTTTGCGATATCTCTGGGATCCTGGGACTGTGCCCTTCACAATCCCCGTCTCTATGGGACGGTTTAGGTCCGTTAGGACCGACCAGGGGTGAAAATATCAGCTGCGATCTCAGAGCCCCGAGATCGCAGCTATAGCACCGAGGCGAGGCTCCGCCTTCTCCTCAATTCATAACTTTTTGTATAACCAGTTCCTCTACAGGTGTATATGGCTGTTTCCAACATTGGGCAAAGGCAATCCTGGCAGCTGTCAATATGTGAAATAATAAGTACTTTGTGCTCTTTACGTATTTTTTTTGAAGATCCCCAATATGAAGAGTTCTGGTTCTAGGTCTAATTGTTCATTGGTGATTTCCTGTAGCCAATTTTGGATTTTGAGCCAGTATTTTTGAGCTTCTGGGCAGGACTACCACATATGATAATATATTCCCTCTTTTTTTTTTACATTTCCAACATATAGGACTCATTTTAGGGTACATTTTCGCTAATCTCAAAGGAGGTAAGTGCCACCTATAGAACTTTTTATATGCATTTTCTTTGTATGTTGCTGATTTTGTTAATTTGTGATTTCTATTCCATACAGTCTCTCAGTCTGATAACTTCATGTTACGACCAATATTTTGGCCCCATTGCATCCTTTTACTACTTCTACTAAATCTACTTCTAGGAGATACTAGAAGAAAATTTTGGTATTATTTTTTTATCTGGGCCTAATAAAATTTTGTCTAATAGTTGAGGTTTCAAATATATTCCATACTCCTTTACATCCTTTTTATATCAACTTTGTATTTGGAGATAAGCCCACCAGTCTACTCGTAGCCTTTGTTCTTGGAGCTCCTGTATTGTTTTTAAATTTCTGTGTGCATCCAATAAGTCTTTATATTTTAACATTTTATTCAGGTCTAAATTATTTGGGTGGATCGTCGCTTCCATTGTAGATAGCCAGATAGGGATTTTTATATAGTGTTTCTTATTAACCTTGATCCAATTGTATATCAGTGAATCTCTAATCAAATGTCTGTGGAAATATTTTTGTTTGGTGGATCCTGGGTCCCAAAGAAAGGCATGCCATACTCTCTGAAGATCATGACCTTCTATAGCTAATATTCTTTTATTCTTTAAATTAATCCAATCTTTTAGCCAAACTAATGTTGCTGCACTATAATATAATTCCCAATATGGCAATCCAAAGCCTCCTCTTCTCTTCATTCCTTGTAGTAGTTTCATTTTTATTCTGGGTTTTTTACCCTGCCATATAAATTTTGCTATCATTTTTTTAAGATTATTGAAAAAGATCTTTTCTAATTTAACTGGAATAGTTTGGAATAGATAAAGATATTTTGGTAATATAGACATTTTTATGGCTGCTATTCTTCCTAGAAATGACACTTGCATTTTCATCCATAATTCTAAGTCTTTTTTGTTTGTTGTAATAGCTTATTATAATTATTCTCCTTTATCGCCTTGTGCTGTCAGCCATATTCCCAAACATTTAATTTTTCTTGTTTGGAGTCCAAGCACCCTTTCTATTTCTGTTATTTGTAGATCTGTTAAATTTTTTACTAAAAGTTTGGTTTTCTGTCTATTAATTTTCAATCCTGCCACCGCTCCATATCTTTCTAATTCCTTAATTAATATTTGTCCTTTTTCTATTGGGTCTTCCATAATAAAAGCCATATTGTCTGCAAATGCTTGCAGTTTATATTCTTCATTTCTACTTTACAATCCTTTTATTCCAGGATTTTTCCTCACTTTTCTAATAGTACTTCTAATGATAATATGAAGAGCAGAGGGGACAGCGGACAGCCTTGTCAGACTCCTTTTTCTATATTTAAAGTTTGGGTATTCTCTCCACTTATGATATTTGCTTTTTGTACTGAATAAATTGCTGTTATAATAATCTCAGATTTGGTGCCAAAATTCATGTCATAAATTTGCTGAATCATAAATTGCCAATTAAGTTTGTCAAAGGCCTTTTGAGCATCCAAAAAAATAAGAGTTACCTGTTTCCCCAGGTGGGCTTCATAATATTCCAGACTATCCATTGTTACTCTTAAATTGTTCCTAATTTGTCTATTTGGGAGAAATCCATTTTGGTCTGGATGGTCTGAATTTTCTTTAATCTGGTAGCAATAATAGTAGTAAATATTTTATAAGCTACATTCAGCAAAGAAATTGATCTATAGTTTGGTATCCTTCTGGCATCTGAGCATCCCTTCGGGATTAGCGAAATTAATGATTCTCTCCACGTGTCTGGCATTTTAGCAGATAATAATATCTCCTTATATAAATCCACCATTATTGATCCCACTTATTCTTTCACTGCTCTGGAAAATTCTGCTGGGAATCAGGGCCATCAGGGCCTGGGGTTTTATTACTTCTCTGGGTTCTAATTGCTTGTTTTAATTCTGTCATAGATATGTCCTTCGTTAAAAAAAAAATAACATCTCATTTCTGGAGTTCTTTTTTCTCTTAGATATTCCCTTTTCTGATCTTCATCTACTCTCTCTTATACAGTTTCTCAAAATATTTATGTGCAATCTCTTTTTTATTCTCAATTGTATGTTGATAATTTCCACTTTCGTCTTATAGTTAGTAGATGATTCTTTTCTCTTTCTCTTTTTTGAGCTTATAAGAGAACCATTTACCAGGCTTGTTTGCTTGTTCAAAGTATATTTACTTAGTTGCTTTCAAGTTTCTAATCAATTCTTCCTGTTCCACTAAATTGAGTTTATGTTTATTGAGAATCAAGTGTTCTTGTATTTTAACATTTTATAGGACGTCCTGTAGTTCAGATTCTAGTTTCTTGATTGTTTCATATAAATTGTTTTGTTGAACATGTTTTTCTTTATTTTTTCGTGCAGTGTAAGATATTATAATTTTATTTATTTATTTTGTCAAACAATTATTAGATAACAGGTATAAGTATAAACATGGTTATAAATACATGAAATGGATATGAATAAGAAAAAAAAGAAACAATAGGACAGGGACGGTAGGGACATTTTGGTGCACTTATGCACGCCCCCTACAGACCTCTAAGGAAAGGGGTGAGGTCAGTCATAGACAGTCTAAGGTTAAAGTTTTTGGGGTTGGGGAAGAAACCACAGAGTCAGGTAGAGTATTCCAGACATGTTGTTGAAGTCGTATTTCCTGCAATCAAGTTTGGTGCGGTTTATCTTTAGTTTGTATCTATTTCATGCTCTTGTATTGTTTTGGTTGAAGCTGAAGTATTCATTGATAGGTAGAATGTTGCAATATATAATTTTATATACTATATATACAAACTGAAGGCAGCGTAGTTCTAGGTTGTCTAGGTCTAGAATTTCAAGTCTGGTGGCATAAGGTATTTGCTATGAGTAGAGGAGTGGAGGATTCTTCTCGTAAAATATTTCTGCACTTTCTCAATTGTACTCATATCAGATATGTAATGCGGGTTCCAGACTGATGAGCTGTATTCAAGTTTTGGTCTAGCAAATGTTTTATATGCTCTAGT
The DNA here is from genome assembly GCA_015471245.1 of Laticauda colubrina. Lineage (NCBI taxonomy): Eukaryota > Metazoa > Chordata > Lepidosauria > Squamata > Elapidae > Laticauda > Laticauda colubrina. The sequence goes on along the minus strand of BLBF01000019.1, from coordinate 4,468,959 downwards.
TAGTAGAGTGATATTACTGGAGGAAAGCTATGTAGGATTATGTTAACAACTCTTAATGCCTTTTTGGCTATGTAGTTACAGTGGGCTCTAGCACTTAGATCATTTGAAATGAGTACTCCAAGGTCCTTGACAAGGTCTTATTCTTCTTGAGAGTTTAAGTCTAAGTCTCACTCTTTGCCTTGTAGTTACTCCAAATTCTGCTTGTGGTTGGTAATGTGCCTTACTTTCTTCTTTTTCTTCTTGTTGTTTCTGGTTGTTTTTCAAGTTTGCTGGGGTCTTCTGTCCCTTCTTTAGATGCTCTTGTTCTCCTTGGGAATCCGGTTCTGATTCATCTTTGCTCGTCTGTTCTTCAGAGCCTACCAATCTTTCATAGAAGTCTTGGGCTTTTTCCATAGAGTCTACTTTGATTTTCCTTTCCCCCCAAGTAATTAACATCCCTTCCAGGGCAAGCCATTTAAACATAATACCTTTTCAATTTAATTAGGCCGCCAGGGATTTACAATCTCGCCTTGCTTCTCTAACCCTTCTTGGGATTTGTTTAAGAACTGAGATTTCTTTATCTTTGTACTTGATTGTTTTGTCTCTTGATATTTTATATATAATATCCCGGACCTTCCTTCTTGCAAAATGTACATGCACTTCTCTTGGGCAATCTCAATTCAGATCTGGATTTTAATAGTTTAAAAAAACTGAAGGCAAAACTGAGAATAGGTGTGAGCATTTAACTCACCCTTTGAGCATCCAGCTTTTTAATAACAAGTTTTTGATAAGGTTTACAGATTAACAGAGTTGGAAGGGACCTTGTTGGTCATCTAGTCCAACCCCCCTGCCCCAAGCAGGACACCCTACATCATTTCTGATAAATGGCAGTCCAATCTCTTCTTGAAAGTCTCAAGTGATGAAGCTCTCACAACTTCTGAAGGCAAGCTGTTCCATCAGTTGATTGTTCTCATTGACAGAAAAATGTTCATTATTTCCAGATTAAATCACTCCTTGTTCAGTTTCCATCCATTATTCCTTGTCTGGTCTACAGGTTCTTTAAAAAACAGTTTGACCCCTTCATCTCTGTGGTCACCCCTCAAATATTGGAACACTTCTATCATGTCTCCCCTGGTCCTTCTCTTGACTAAACTAGCCAAGCCCAGTTCCTGTAACTGTTTTTCATATGTTTTAGTCTCCAGTCCCCTAATCATCCAGGTTGCTCTTTTCTGCACTTTTTCTAGAGTCTCAACATCTTTTTTATAGTGTGGTGAACAAAACTGGATGCAGTACTCTAGGTGTGGTCTTAACTAAGGCTTTATAGAGTGGTATTAGTACCTCACTTGATCTTGATTTTATCCCTCTGTTAATGCAACTTAAGATTGCATTGACTTTTTTGGCTGCCACTGCACACTGCTGGCTCATATTTAGCTGGTTGTCCACTAAGGCTCCAAGATCCCTCTCACAGTTACTGTTATTAAGCTAGTTTCACCCAAACTGTATGTGTGCTTTTGGTTTTTCTTGCCTAAGTGTAGGACTTTACTTTTCTCCGTATTAAATTTCATTTTATTATATAAGGCTCAGTGTTCCAGTCTGTCAAGATCCATCTGGATCTTGAGCCTATCTTCTCCGGTTTTAACTATTCCTGCCAGCTTAGTGTCATCTGCAAATTTGGTAAGTTCCCCTTCTATTCCCTTATCTATGTCATTTATGAAGATATTGAAGAGTACTGGGCTTAAGATGGAACCTTGTGGTACTCCAATGCTTACTGCCCTCCATGTAGACTTAGACCCATTAAAGACTACTCATTAAATGCAGTTGTCAGCCAGTTGTGAATCCATCTGGAGGTGATTCTATCTGTCCCATTTTTTTCGCAAGAAGTAGGCTGTCGTCTACTTTGTTGAATGCCTTGCTGAAATCTAAGTATATTATGCCCACAATATGTTGCTGGTCGACTATGTTGAAAATGAAATAAGACTGGTTTGGCATGATCTATTTTTAACAAACCTGTGGTGACTGCTAATTATCATTTTACTTGTTTCTAGATGTTGGCAGATCTGTTTTTTTATTTTTCCAGTATCTTCCCAAGTACTGATGTTCGGCTTATTGGTCTGTAGTGTCGTGGGTCTGTTTTTTCCTCTGTTTTGCAAGTTGGGAACAAAATCAGCTCTTTTCCAGTCCTCTGGTAGTTCCCTGGTGCTCCAGGATTTTTGAAAGATGTAGTGCACTGGTTCTGAGATGATCTTTGCTAGGTCCTTTAGAACTCTATCAGGTCCTGGTGATTTGTGTTCATCGAGGTTAGATAGGTGTTCTCTTACTATTTTTCCTTATTTCAACTTTTATTTCTAGTCTGTTTATTACAGTTATATTTTTGGTAGGCTGGGCTAGAGTTTCTTTTTGTGCAAAGAATGAGTTTAGCAGCTCTGCTTTCTCTCTGTTGCCTGTTACTTCCTTGCCATCTTCTCTCTTTAGTGGACCAACTATTTCCTTGGTTTTTTTTTCTTGTTATTTATATGTTGGAAGAAACTTTTTCAATTATCTTTGACTTTTGTTGCAAGTCTTTGTTCATTCTGCAAAGCCTTTGCTTTCCTGACTTTGTCTTTGCAGATTCTGACTATCTACTGATATTCTGCCTTCGTTGTATGTACTTCTTTCCATTTTTTGTACTTGTCCTTTTCTTCTTTCAATTTGCCAGAGAGATCTTTGTGCAGCCATGCTGGTTTGATTTTGGATTTCTTGATTTTCTTTCTCAGTGGTATTGTGCTGGTCTGGGCTTCTATGATTGTACTTCTCAGAGTTTCCCAAGATTCTTGAGTTGTTTTCCCCTTTAGGATTTTCATCCAAGGAATCTTTCCCAAATTCTCTCTGAGTTTATTGAAATCAGCTCTTTTAAAATCTAAGACTCTGGAGTCATTATGTTATTTTGCTTGTGTTTGTGTTATGTTGAATTATAATATGACATGGACACTCTCACCCAAGGTTTCTGCAGTTTCAACACCCTCTATAATTTCTTCTCTGTTTGTAATGTCAGATTCCTAACAGCCCCTCTCCATCCTACCTGGCAAGCCAATATGACTTTTACATGCGAAGCCAGTGAGAGGGGGAAATGATAAACACATTTGTAGCTGATTTGCAGAGGATAGCAAAGAACTGCAGGTTCCCAGACACCAAAGGGATGATCAGAGATTGAATCATCTTGGGAATGAAGGATCCTGCACTACAAAAGAAGCTCTTGGCCGAAGAGGACATCTCCTTCAAAAAGACCGTTGATGAGGCATGAGCCACAGAGTCCTCTGATAACTTGGCAATGCAGATCAGAAGGATGGGAAAGATCCACACAATGCCAACTGATTGCCACCCCAACCAAAGCAACTTTACCTCCGAAGCAAGCGAGGACAACAACGGAGATGTAGACAAGCTGAAGTCCAGTAAGCCAGGCAGGAAGCCAGGAAGTAGAGAGTGCAGGGGTTGTGGTGGAAACCACCACCATTCAACATGCCAATTTAAAGACACTATCTGCTGAAGATGTGAGTGCTGAGGCCACATTGCGGAGGTATGCCAGGCCGTCCAACCAACCAGCAAACAAGGCAGGTGGGCATCATCCCCCATGAGGCAACATGGCCACCAAGGGAGAGGGCAGAAGACCCCTGGTGGGAAATTCAAAAAGAGATGACGCCAAAGAAGAAGAAGCCCACTTCACCTTCATTGGCTATGCACAGACCCAGGTGAGACATACCTATGAGGTCAACAAGGTAATGGCCACAGTCTCCATTGAGGGAAAGCCTTGCGTCATTGAAGTTGACTCGGGGTCCTATATATCCATGATATTATGGGACACCATCAAAAGACTCCAACCGAAGCTATGGTGAGAACAACTGGATCCACAAACTATCATACTAAGAGACTACCAGGGCAGCTGCATCTCTGTGCTGGGCTGGAAAACAGTACACATCAAATACAACCAATTTCAAGGGAACCTGCCACTCACAATAGTAGACTGGAATTTGCCAAGCCTTCTTGGAAGAGAATGGTTCCAGCCACTACAGATCACAGTCAATGACGTTCACGCAGCTGAAACCACCCCAGCAGCAGCAGACATTGCGGAACTGGAGCAGGAATTCAAAGATGACTTTGATGACAAACTGGACAAGTTCACAGGGACCCCTATTTCATTTAATTTAGACCCCAACATCACCCCAGTTCACCTCAAGCCACAGAAAGTTCCGTTTGCTCTCCAGCCCAAGTTGAAGAGCAACTAGATAAATTAATTCCCCGAGGGGTCCTTGAGCCAGTGGACCATGCCAAATGGGAGACCCCTATCATCATCCCAGTTAAACCAGATGTGTCTATCAGGATTTGCGCTGACTATAACACAACCCTGAATGAGGCCCTCCAACAAAGCGTTTACCCCATGCCAGCAGTACAGCACCTACTGCACTCCCTGCAGAGGCAAAATATTTGCCAAAATGAGATCTGTCCCAGGTCTACCAGCAATTGCCTGCTGATGAGGCAACAGCTGAGGTGCAGACCATCGTCACCCACCAGGGCACTTTTAAATGCAAGCGGCTGCAGTTCAGACTAAGCATAGCCCCTGGCCTGTTCCAGAGCATTACGGAAAGGCTGCTGCACAATATCCCAGGGATAATACCCTACTTTGATGACATGATAATCTTGGCCAGTAACCGAGAAGAACTAATGGAGTGATTAAGGACAGTACTGGGGAGGTTCCAAGAAGCGGGGCTGAAATTAAAAAGGAATAAATGCCAGATAGCCGTCCTCCAAGTGGAATTTCTGGGCTTCCTGATAGATGCAGCAGGCATCCAACCCACCAATGGGAAGCTTAAATCAACACAGGAAGCCCCCACCCCCAAGACAAAATGGAACTGCAAACCTTCCTGGGGTTGCTCAATTTTTATAATGTCTTTTTCCCATAGAAAGCAACAATCACAGAGCTGCTCCATAGACTGCTCAATAAGACCACCAGCGGGAATTAGGGACAACACAAGGCTGACTCATTCAAAAAAATAAAAAAACATTGTCATCCAACAGCGTACTCATGCAATATAGTGAGATGCTGCCATTGACACTCACATCCAACGTCTTCCCCTATGGAATTGGAGCAGTCCTCAGTCACAAACTACCCAACATGACAGAAGCACCCATCACATATTTTTTAAAAACACTATCCAAAACACAAAGGAACTAGAGTCATATTGACATGGAAGTGTTTGCCATAGTAGCAGGGATCAAATACTTCCATGAATACCTGTACAAAAGACATTTCAACCTCATCACTTACTATAAACCACTGCTAGGCATCCTGCCAGGAGATAGACCCACCCCTATCATCCTATTGCCTAGGATGTTAAGATAGAATGTGTTCATGGCCACACATAGCTACCACCTGATTCACCAGCCAGAAAAAGACATTACAAACGCCAATGCATTGAGCCGCTGCCCCCTTCTGGATATCGTCAAAGACCCAGCATCCTCCACCACAGTACTCCAAGTAGAAGAAATACAGCCCGGATTGATGATGTCTGCAGAAATCGCCAGGCTCATGGCACATGACAAAACCATGACGTGGGTGTGGAGGGGATGACAAGAATCTATAGAAGGGGATGAATTCAAAACATATATATACAGACAGGCTGAGCTATCCATACTCAAGGACTGTATATTATGGGGAGAAAGAGTGGTCATCCCTCCCCCACTAAGGAACAAAGTCCTGACAGTACTACATGAGGACTACCCGGGGATAGTCTGCATGAAGACCCTACCCAGAAGCTATGTGTGGTGGCCATGGCTAGACAAAGAAATAAAGACCTGAGTCACCACTTGCACTTCCTGTCAAGAGACCCGGCCAGCCCCCCAAGCAGCCAACCGGAGGAAGTGGGAGACACCTGCAGCTCCATAGGCCTGTATACACATTGACTTCACTGGGCCCTGCCAAGGTCAAACATTCCTCATAGTGGTTGATGCATACTCCAAATGGCTAGAAGTAATCAGAATGACTTCTGCTACAACCGAAGTGCCCATAAGAGCCCTTAGGAAGCTGTTCTCTACCCATGGACTGTTGGACATCCTCGTCACAGACAACATTCCCCAGTTCACATCACAACCATTCGAGGGGTTCCTAGCCGGACTAGGAATCAGACATGCACCCTCAGTGCCTGCACGTCTGATCATGAATGAGCAAGTGGAACGGATGGTCCGAACAACCAAGGAAACCCTCCGGAGAATGGGAAAAGAGGACTGGCAGGAAAGGATCCACAGAATGCTGCTGGCCCAACACATCACACCCCATTCAACAACACACCGCAGCCCAGCAGAACTATTAATGGGCCAGTCAACACTAAACAGAGCACACCCAAACTACAATCCCGAAACCCCAATAGACTCCACCAGGAAGTGTAAGAATTTTTCCACAGGGGACCCAGTCTACACACACAATTACATGGGGGGGGACCTATTTGGGTACCCACCAAAGTCACTGCAATCACCAGGTCCAGATACTATCAAGTTGAGACTGAGGAAGGAAAAACAGTGGGAAAGACACATTGACCAAATCAGAGGTCGAATCCCAACTGCAGACAACCAACCAGAAAGCCAACACGAGCAAGCGAAATGGCCCCTAGCAGAGGCCGTACCTACAGAACCCAGAACAAGGACTGATGAGCTAGCCTCAAACCTGACTAGAACATGGGGACACCTACCTGGCAAAGAGGAAGTCCTGCAAAGTACGTCTGAGGCCTCAGGCTCAATGGTCCCTGCCGCACCACTTGATGACTTCAAGACACTTCCACAGGCAGGGACTGGAGCAGCAGTGGACCTGACCCCTTGGGCTGCCACCCCAGAAACAAGTGAAGTGCACAGGTCCAATTGTACCACTCGAAGCCCCACCTACCTGTACTGGATGGATTCTAACTAGGAGGGGAGGGGTGTTAAATATTACCAAATGTGTCCATAGAGTGGAGGCAGCTAACAGACTCCACTCATTGGCCCAGCCACTGGAGGGAGAAATAGAGTCTCATCAGTGGCTGAAGCCTTGGACAGCGCCGGCTACAAAAAGCCGGCACCTGTGGCAGTTGAGCAGCTTTTTTACTTAAACTTGAATAAAGACACCTTTACCGTTCCTGTCATGTCCTGCCTCTTAATTCTGCAGACCCATCTAACAACTAGTATTCTGGTGCCAGAACAGCCTGAAATTATTCATCACTTGGGGAGATGGACAGCTGGGAAAGCCATGTGGTTTATTTCACGCTAATAGCCAGTGGATGGAGGGATGGGAATGTATCCTTATATGTTTTCTCAGAGCAATTGGAAATAACATCTCCAAACCAGGGGAGTGGCTGAATTAACATTCAGCTAAAGGGAGGGGTCTCTAAGGCTTTAATTATACTTGTCTTGCCCAAGGGTAGGCAGGCATTGCTTTGAATCAAATGCTGCCACTTCTGCTTAGTAAACATTTCATTTTGAAATCCTTTGTTTCAAGAGTCTTCACTTCCTTAAATAAAAAAGAGAGGCAATTCTTACAGTAAGTATTAAGTTCAGTATGGCTGTCCCCCTAGTTCCCTCCTCTATCTTTTGGACAATAAAACTGCCAACTATGTTGGTTATAGTTGTCAGCTATGTGGCCTATAGTATACACCTATGATCATGTCATTCTTTTTTTTTCTTTTATATTACCCTATATAGATTCTAGAAGGTTTTCGTCTTTGGTTTCATGCATTTCTGTAGCAATATAGTGGTCCTTTCCATACAATGCAACTCCACCTACTCTTATGGGATCAGTTTGAACAATTTGTATCCTTCTATCAGTATGTTCCAGTCATGGGTCTTATCCCACCAAGTTTCTGTTATTCCAACTATATCATATCTGCCTTCATGTATTAGTAGTTCAAGTTCACTGTTTATTCCCCAGACTTTGTGCATTTGTATATAGGCACTTGAGATTTTTATGTCTGGTGCTGGGTATGCTTCCTATGTCTCTTATTTAGTGTTTGCATTTGTCTTCCTTCCCATCCCTCCTTACTTCATTATTTGACTTGCTTTGTAGGGGTTTTTGGTTAGAATTAGGTCCTGGAGATCCTAAAGTTTGGTCACCTTCCTCCCTCAATTTTAGTTTAAAGCCCTGCTGATAATTGAGCCAGTCATTTTTCTGAAAACATTCTTCCCAATCTTTGTGAGGTGCAACCCATCCCTTGTTCATCATGGAGATAGTATGGACCGTGGTCTGGGAATCCAACAATTTTTTGGTGATACCAATCCTTTAGCCAGTGGTTCACTTCTACAATTCTTTGTTCTCTTATCGGATGTTGTCCTTTCATTGGCAGTACAGATGAAAAAACTACTTGTGCACCTATGTCCCTGACTTTCTTGCCTAGCTGCTCATAATCATTCAATATGGTTTTGAAATCCTTTTTTGTGTCATTCATCCCTACACATAGTAATAGAAAGGGGTAGAAGTCTGTGGGTTTTATTATTTTGGTTAGGTTCTCAACCACATCTTTGATTTTAGGCCAGGGAGAAAACATATCTCTCTGGATAGACTGTCTGACCTACAGATGGCAGGTTCTGTTCCCTTGAGAATTGAATCTCCTATCACCAGCACTCAACTTTTTTTCCTAGGGACATTTGGGGTGTTTTCTATGTGTCGTAGAAGCATATGATGGTGTTACTTTTTAAGGGACATTTGATGGTGCTTCTTTTCTATGTTTTCTTCTAGTGAGAATCCAAAATAGATTGCTTTAGCATCAGTGGGGCTGCATCAGAGTGGGTTGGTTTGGACAGAGGTTTTGTACTAGGTTTGTGGTTTTTTTCTATGGGTGATATGTTTCCATCAGTCTTCTTTCTCTAACTTCTTTTAGAAGTTGTTTGATCATTATTATATTCATTTTGGCCATTTTCTCTTTGCAAGGTTTGGGGTTTCTCATTTTATGGGTTGAGTTTCAGAGTGATTAGAGTTTCCAATAGACCCATTGCTTTTTCTTCAAGTAACTTGGTTAGTTTACATTTGGTACATATGTTTGGGTATTCTATGGGTATAAGTTTAGGTATTCTATGGGCATAAGTGCATACATGGAACATATTCTGCAGATCACAATAGTATCAGTTTCTTCTTCCATGAGTGGATTTAAAAAAATTGAAAGTGGAAGAGTAAAAGGTTTTACCACAGATTTTTAAAGGGAAAGTGTCCAATTTGTAATATTATATTCTAACAAATCATATGTTTCAAATTTGAGGAGAAAAGTGTAGCTAAAAGTTTAAGGTTCCAGCAGTTAAGAATTTCGAGTTTAAGGATTTGAAGTCCTATAGTTCAAAATTGTCTAGTTTATAAATTTGAAGTTCTAGCAGATCATTACATTGTGCAATTTTAAATTTTTCAGTGTTGAATGGGCTTAAGCATGAAGTCTGTTCTTAGCCTGTACTGAAATGTTCTATGATTGTCCTTTTCCTCCCTTCCTTCTTATGATCCTTTCCCTCCCTGCCTTCCAGTGGGCTTAATTTGTCTCTTTCTTTTCTGCCTTTTTACTTTCCTTGCTTGCTATTGTCGACTTGCCTTTGATTTTTTTAGTGTCCTGTGTTGCTTTTTATAATCCCTTCCTACTTGCTTTTCTCATGCCTCTACCATATATTCAGCTCTCCCTGCTTTTCTCAGTTCATTACTTCAAGACTTGGAAAAATATTTTGGAGTTCATTAGTAAAAACAAAGAAATGTGTGAATGCTATTTAAACAGACATGACCAGAGTAGTCTAAGCTATCTTCAGGGTTCCTTATCTGTTGCCTTCTAAATTTATTTGAATGATTCCATGAATTTTGAACCAATAGCCAGTCTTAAAGATCTGGAGGATTCTAGGATGAAAAAAGCCATGGTAGAAAAGGACTATGTCAGAGTTTGCAGTGATCCAACCAGCACACAAGTAAATAATTCAGCAAGATTCATTTAAAACATGATGCATGTATACAATACCCATGCAGCTCTTGCAACATGGTAGCAAATACAAGAACAAGAAGCAATCAGAACTACCAGAACCACAGAAGCTCTATATTTATACAGACCAGTTACCCTTAGCAACACCCAGTCTCCAAGCTGTTTGACATGGCTCACAACAGGTACCGTTTCTTAGTTACCAAACATTTCCCATTGGCTGACTTGTATTGTGGCTATCTCAACTCATAATGTCTTATATATTGGCAGCAGTGGTAGTATTCTATTGGTTTGGGCTGGTTCTGCTGAGTCGGTAGTGGCGATTAGCAGTGGAGACCGAACAGGTTCTCTCCAATGCTTTGTATTGGGCCCATCCACCCACTCAGGCTCCCATACTAACCTTTATGTCCTGCTTTTGAAGCACAGCTACTTTGTGCAGCACAGCAATTGCCATGTGGAAACTGCTGAAGAGACAGGGAGAGTTGCAGGATTGCAGAAGGTGAGTCAAAACTCCTCTGTGCCTGTGGAAAGTGCACGTTTGGTGCATGTGCATGCGCAGTGTGTGTGCACACGCAAAGCATGCCCACCAAGCCAAACCTACTGAACCAGTGGTCACCATTTCTGAAATGTACTACTGACTGACAGACTATTATTGAATTAGGGAATTATAACAGAGGAACACAATAGTGCTCTGCCCTGTCGAGGCATTAAAGTGCAGCATATAGAAGGACAACAGGATAAGCACTGGATCCATCCCTTTCCTGCCATGAAACTTAATTTTAAAAAGGCATCTACTTGACCATGGGAAAACTAGGGGGATCATTTCAACAGGAAACTTTTGTGGTGAACTCTTATTGTTTCACTGTGAGGACAGAGATAGGCATGAAGTTAGATATTTTGTCACAAATATAGTGAAAGGTATTGTACTGTTACCTCATTCCTGCTAATAAGTTTGCATTTTAATTCCGAACAGCACTGCCCAATGAAAACAATTGTGAGAAATGTAGTCAAAATTAGTTGACCAGAGGAATGCTGTCAATATAATTTACTTGGACTTCAGTGAGGCATTTGATAAAGTAGACCATAGCCTCCTACTAAATAAAGTAGAAAAATGTGGGTTAGACAGCATCACCGTCAGATGGATTTGTAACTGGCTGAGCAACTGCACTCAATATGTAATCCTCAATGGAACTGCATCTACATGGAGGGAAGTATGCAGCGGAGTACTCCAAGGCTCTGTTTTAGATCCAGAAGATTTCAACATCTTCTCAATGACTTGGACAAGTGGATAGATGGGGAACTCATCAAATTTGCAGATTGCTGGCAGGAAAAGCCAACACTCCAGAAGATAGGTTTAAGATACAAAAGGATCTTGACAGACTTGAACATTGGGTGCTATTTAACAAAATGAAATTCAATGGTGAAAAAAAATAAGGTTCTACATTTAAGCAAGAAAAATCTTATGCACAGGCACAGTATATGTGGTACCTTGTTCAATAGTAGTAACTATGAGAGGGATCTTGGAGTCCTAATGGATAACCATTTAAATATGAGCCAGCAGTGTGCAGCAGCTAGCAAAAAAGTCAACACAGTTCTAAGCTGCATAAACAGAGGGATAGAATCAATATCATGTGAAGTGTTAATACCATTTTATAATGCCTTGGTAAGGCCATACTTGGAATACTGCATTCAGTTTTGATTGTAATGTAAAAAACATGCTGAGACTCTAGAAAGAGGGCAGAGAAGAGCAAAAAAATTGATTAGGGGAATGGAGGCTAAAACATATGAAGAATGGTTGCAAGAACTGAGTTTGTCTATCCTAATGAAAAAAAGGACTAGGGGACTTCTGGTTTGCAAGGCTCGGTGGCAGCAGGAATTCGCGATCATGCGCGGTTTCTGCTGCACTCGCAGCTGGAGTGCCCCGAGCCAACTGGTTTCGGGGCTATAGCTACGCCGTAGAGATAGCTGAAGACAGGGGAGACCTAACAGGGGTCGGGGGGAGTCGCACCCCCCCTCCTCAGCTGGCTTAATTCCCTTTTCTGACCGGGAGGAGAAGCAACATCCAAGATATCCTGGAATTTAAATTTTGGAAAAAGATACATCTTTCCCTAAGAAGATCTAGAAGCAGCGAATGAAAATGAAAAGGGAAAGTTTGTTTTTTCTCACTCTTCTTCCTTATGGTGACAGCAGATAAATGAGAAATTGGAAAAACCTGCTTTGGCATCAGCAGGTAAAAGCCAAAGGGACAATAATGATTTCTGAACACTGGAAAAAAAAAATTTTTTTTTTTAATGCTGTAATTGGGAACGGAGAGGATAAGAATTAAGATTAAGATTTGGCTGGAGGAGACAACTTGGAATTTAAAAGATGAGAACAAAATCATAACAAGATTTCTAAAAGACACATTTTAACTGGAACTTTGTAACTGAATTACAACCCCAGGAAGAGAAAGTGAAAAAAAGAAGAAAGTGTAAAATGAAATAGACTGTGTGTATTTGGACTGTTTGGTGACTTTGGGACTTTGGGCAATTCTTATTTGAATGATTAAAATCATTTGGGTTGTTTAAAAAATTTTTTTACAATGGCATTATTTGTGGATGAACTGAAAATGGAATTTATAAAGTATAAAGAAGAGGAACAAGAAGGGAAGGGCTCCTTTGGCTCCGTTTTTCATTTTTTAGAAATGGCAATTTCTACGTATGAGAAATTACAGGAAGATTGGGATGACGAAGAAGCCATCTTTAACGAACAAGCAATTTCATCTGGAGAACAAAGGGGAAAGTGGGGGAAAGAGAATGGAGAATTTAAGACTTAAAAAAACAACCAAAAAAGGGAAAAATAAGGTGAAAAGTGGACACAATGTCAGAAAGCAACAGAAAAGGGGGTAAAAAGGGTAGAGTGGAGAAACAAGGGAGGAAGGAAGGGAAGAGAAGCTATAAAGGTTTGAAACAAGATGTAAACAAACAGGACTTATTTAGAGATAACGGGTAAAAATATAACTGAAAAAAAGATTCTGCAAAAGTACATAAGATTGTATTGTTGTATTTGTATTAGAAATAATGTTAGAAAATTTGGAACAACATATGATTATACAATGTGATCAAATATTCAATGTAATTTAGTGTAACTTTCTTTTTTTTTTTTATGAACAAAATAAATGAAATGAAATATGAGAGAACTGAATTAAGAAGGAAGGGGAACATTTTAATTACATAATGTTTTAAAATATAAGTGAAATGGGGGGGAAGTAACTATGCAAAATTTCTAAGTGTTCCCATAGAAGCATGATACTTACTTGAAAAGGAAGGTATAAAATGTTAAAGATTTATGAATAGTAAAGCAACAGAAAAAAGGAATATAGAAGAGGGAAATGAATATATATATATTTGTTTTCTTAAGTTTTCATGGGTACTTACATGTATGCTGTTCAGCTTCGTTCGGGTATTTTCCCACATCATTGTAGTTGTGCTTTTAAAGTTGTAGCAACGTTTCGGCAGAATCTCATCTGCCATCATCAGGCTTCTGTATTGAGTTCGTCTGTGAGTCAGGTTATCATAGCCGTTTCAGTTTTAAATTTGAGGCTAGCTTATTGCTGTGCCAGAATGGTTTTTTCTTCATCCTGATTGGTTGGGAGTCTTGGTCTGTGTTTCTTGGTCTTGGAGTTTGCTGTGTTCTGCTTAATTGGTGTTTCTAATTTCTTCTGTCTGTTTTGTGGCTTTGATTGGCTGGCAACATTGTGTTCCTGTATTGCAGGATACAAGAGCCAAGTGCAGCTTGGCTCCGAGTAAAAGGACGGCTATCATTTGTTAGGAAGCTAGGTTTCATCTGGGTGTCTGGTTGGGATGTGTTTGAACTGGAGGTATCAGGGGAGATCTGTTTGTGCCCAGGTGTTAGCCTGGCTTGTGGTGTGGAGATTTTTTTGTTTGAGAATGCAGGCTTCCAAATGATTGACAGTCTGGAGGAATCATCTCTTCTATTCATGCTTTCAGGTCTTTTTTTTCAATCTCTATGGCTTCTCTGATAATTCTGTGGCTGGGGTTTTCTATAGTGGCTAGGGTTTTGGTGCCATTGAAGTTGATACTATGACCTGTGGCTTTCATGTGTTGGACTAGTGAGGAGGTGTGTTCCAACTTTTTTATTGCATTTTTGTGTTCATCCAGGCGGATACTTATTCTTCTATTAGTCTGTCCAATGTATGTAGCTAGGCATGATGCAATGGGGACTTCGTATATGCCTTGGTTTTCCAGGTCAATTTTATCGTTGGGGTTTCTAAGGATGGCTACTATTTTTCTGTCTGTTTTGAAGGCAGTCTTGATGTGATGCTTGTGTAGTATCTTACTGATTTTGTCTGTAGTACCTCTTATGTAGGGCAGGACAGCTGTTCCATAAATCTGTTCATCTTCTAGGTCTTTATTATGTTTTAGTGTGTTTTTGTGGCTCAAGCTGGTGATTTTGTTTTTGTGGAAGCCGTTAGCTGTCAGTACTTTAGTCAGGGTGAATAGTTCAGTCTTTATATGTGTCTTGTCTGCCAGGCGTTTGGTTCACACACACAAACAAACAAACACACACACACACACACACACACACACAGACACACTGATATGGTCCCCAGAATCCCTTCAAAAATTGCTGACAAATTGTGGTGTTTCTCAAGTACAGGGGGCCTATAAAGTATGCAGGAAGCAATTATATTTATTGTATTTATCTCAATTGAAGGACCATGCAGTAAGAACCACAGAATATCACTCTAATGTACAGTATAACATCAACCCCCAAACTTACACATTCTTTTATCTTAGATGCTACATCAGGGGTATCAAACTCAAGGCCCACGGGCTGGATCTGGCATGTGGGGTGTTTCAATCTGGCACACGGAACCAGCCTGGAAATTGCTCCCCTCCTGGCCAGCCTGCAGAGAACTACAATGCTAATCCATCCCTTGAACAAGAGTACTAGATAATGATAAACTTGGGCAATTGTATCATTATCTGTTAGGAATACTTTTTATGTTTGTACATTATAAAAAGTATTAACTTCATACTATCATAACAAAAGAAGTTTCCAATTCACTCTCCTTCACATATCTGTTCAGTATCGAAAAGATGTCATAATACTGTCTCCTTCCCATACATTCAGAAGATTAATAGAACTTGTAGGCATCCTGTATTCATCAACATCTATCTATCCAGTGTTGGTGTCATAGGATGCTTAAATACAAATAGCTCTTTGTTATATTTTGGCCTGCGTTATTACTCACAAACATGTAAAACTCTGTATGAATGTCAAATAGTCATGGATAGCAGCAGGATTTAGTAAGGGACTGAAGAGATATCTTTGTTCACAGAATATATATTTGAGCTTTCCTTCTAGAATCATGAGAAAAAAAATGGATGAAAAAAATCCAATTACACTGGTTCATTCCTGTAATTGATCCAACGCATATTGGAAAAAGTATTGTAGTAAAGATCGTCATAAATTCATACAAATTAAAGTATTAGTCTCTTTATGTTCTTACAATTGCAATTACAAGAATCCATTTTCATATTGTTTCAGCAGTAACAGGTAAGCTTAAGAATATAAACAGATTTGGAAAAAAGTCAAGAGTGTGCAAGATAAAATGGGCAAAATAATTATGTATTTCATATTTCTAAATCACCCATTTGTCTCAAAGCGGGATTTTGGGGTCAATTGCCCTTCCCATAGAACAATTTGCCCTTCCATCTGTCTCTGATTAGTGTAGACTATGATTTCATAATGACTTTTTTCCGAGAAACATAGTGTCTTAAACCTAATTTAATTCTTTTGAGAAAGTGTTATTTAGGTGTGTTCAAAAGTCATGCTCCAAATGAAAAAGGAAATATTGAGAAGCAAATGGCAAACAATTTGGACATTTAATGTAATTTATGTAATACATTGTGTGTGGGGGCTAACTGTGGATATGCTTTGTATACTCTATTGATTGAAGAAGCAATTCCCAAAGAGAATAATACTAGCAGTTAGCAAACTGTAGCTGAAAATTATGAGCAGAGGCAAATAACTGGGATTTACAAGATTATTTTTCAGCCCACTGTTTTTTGCCTCTCCTAATCTATCTACATATTCCCCAAAGTTTCATTCATCTACCACCCTTCTTCTAAATGGTGCTGTCTCCAATACCAGGTCAATCTCAGCCACTGTGAGAAGTATGAGCCTTTTGGTATGTAATGTGGAAGAGATCTTCCAGTCACACCACCTCATTTAGGCTTGGCAAAGATAAATAACATTCAACCATTTTTGACAGTTTTTAATTTTTATTTGCTAAAGTTTTTATTTTTTTTAAACTGGAACCTTCCAAAACAGTGCAAATATATTAGAATACAGGTGGTAATGATAATACAGAAAACATGTTTTTCCTCACAAATACTTTTAAACAAAAGGTAATCTTTCTACAAAAAGAGTGAATGGAGTGAGTGAAAATAGGACAAATGGCTTGCTCTAGTCACACATCTATCTTGAGGGTCTCACAAGCTTCATGTCATTTTATGTGACTTACATCAAGGTTACGTGAAGTCCTGCATGTTCAGATGATCTATCTAGATGGATAATAAAACATTTGCAAGCAAACAAGCAATCTTAGAGAACACCAAAGAATCCACAGTTCAGCACTGACCTACATATATTATATTATATTGATATCAAAGTTAATTATAGAATCTTCTCTGTTCTGAGTAATGCCATTAATGTCAGATAGCAAACGAAGGCAAAATATCAATTTAAAAAGTTGTGACATTTCATTAAAAAGCAACTAAACTATCATTCAGGAATTTCTGTTTATCTGAGAATTTTTAATTTCACATTTTTTATGATAAGTAAACACTTTCAAGAAATACTGAATGTTCATTAAATTGAATGAATTTAAATTTAAATTTCACTAAAATTCAGTTCTACTAGGAAGCTAATAAAATTACAGAAAGGTGCAGCCTTTCCTTTCTTTCTACTGCTTAAATTGCATATTATGTACTTGAAGGCTAAATTGTCTAAAGTTATCCCATTCCAAATATAATTCCCAGTTATGAAAAAGAAGTTAGGTACAGAAAATTAAAAATACAAATATACAATATTTGCTGGAACATAAAGTTATAGCTCATATAAATTAGTTGTAAATATAGTAATCACACAAAGTGTAATAAAGTTGATTATAGACATGGAAGTGGAATTTACACAATGGTGTCCGACTGCAATGCTATTTTAAATGTCTTATATGTACTGACCCAGGAAAAACAGAAATTTTATTTACTCAATTATTTTATTTATCAGATTATTTTTAATAGTTTCTTGGGAAAAAATATTTTTAACAAGACTTTCAATAGTACATGGCAGGCAAACAGTGCACTGGATAGATAAACATGTTATTAATCCATTCAGTATCTCCTGGATTCTTGCTGTAATGTGAAATTTTACTAAAAGGAGGCCATATGTTGTAGTATCACACATAGTAAACATGTTTTATCAATCCTATAAAACAAAATTGACAAAGCAGTCCAACATACGTTCACCCATTGAATTTAACCTGACCCTCATGGTAGACATCTATCTGCCTATGCATAAATCAATCAGAATAGAACTTGGAGGTCCTCTAGTCAAACACCCTGCTCAACAGGGGTGGGATTCAAATTTTTTAACACCTGGTTCTGTGGGCTTGGCTTAGTTGGTGGCCATGGCTTAGTGGTCATGTGACTGGGTGGGTGTGGCCAACTCAACATCACTCACATCGAGGCATGCATCTCCTCGCCTGGCCTCTCATGACTGTGGGGATGCTGCAACAGTTGTAAGTGTGAAAAATGGTCATAACTCACTTTTTTCAGTACCATTGTAACTTTGAATGGTCACTTCACAAAGTACCAGCAAAGGAGGGGAAAAGAGCTTTGGAGACAGGAAGTCTAGTCCTGCAAAGAATGTAATAACGGTTAACAGAGAGGCAGTTTCTGTAAGCAACACCAGAATGTTTCCTTCCTGCCTTCCTGATAGGATCAGGCCAGTAATTTCTTCTAACAACCGGTTCTTCGAACTGCTTAGAACGTTAACAACCGGTTCTAGCAAATAGGTGAGAATCTGTAGAATCCCACCCCTGCTGCTCAAGCAGGAGACCCTATATTATTTCAGACAAGTGGCTGTCCAGTCTTTTCTTAAAAACCTTACAACAAACTATTCCACTGGCTAATTGTCCTGTTAGGAAGTTTCTTCTTAATTCTAGGTTGCTTCTCTTCTTGATTTTCCATCCATTGTTTCTTATTCTGCCCTCTGGTGTTTTTGGGGAATAACTTGACCCCCTCTTCTTTGTGGCAGACTTTCAAACACTGGCATATTGCTATCATGTCTCCCCAGTACTTCTTTTCTCCAGACTAGCCAAATCCTGGTTCTTCATATATTTTAGCTTCCAAGGCTTTAATCATCTTAGTTGCTCTTTGCATTTTTTTAAAAGTCTCATCTTTTTTGCAATGTGGTGACCAAAACTGGATGTAGTATTCGGATCAAATAGTATTTGGTCATAAGGCCTTACCAAGGCCTTATAAAATGTTATTAAAGTTAGTACAGTATACAAATTTGTACATTATACAAATACATATAGGACAGCCTCAAGGAGACAAATGAAAGCTGAAAAGCAAATTGGATTTAAGAAGTGTGGGAATTCTAGGAAGATTCACTCTCCACTGTGGCTCCACTGGCATTTTCAGGCAGGGATGGCTTGTTTTCTTGCTGCATCATGCAAATGCAGATTAAATATCCTTTTCATTTAGATTTCTAACATCTAACATAAGGATGGAGAGACTCTGACACAAGTTTCAGTATTAATTTATTTGTGATAGACAATTGCGCACTAATAGTATGTTGATGAATTCCTTGATTCTCAGTTTAAGATGATACAATTTTAAATTAGGTATTCATTAATCATTTAGCATATACTGTATTTTTCAGACTATAAGATGCTCCAAAGTATAGTTTTGGGGAAGGGAAAAAAAATCTGCCTCTGCCTCCCAGCAATTTGCCTCTTCAGCAAACAGCCAACAGCCTGGTCAGCTTCAGCACAGCCTGATTAGCACAAGCAGCTGATTGTCAGTTGGATCAGCCTCCTGACAATCAGGTATTTCAGGCAATCACCTATTGCCATCTCTGCACGTCCCATTGGCCTCTGCATCTCATTTTTGGCCTCCGTGCCCCGTTTTCAGCCTCCGCCCACCCCATTTTTGGCCCATTTCAGGCACTGGGGCAATTCACTGTATAAGACACAAACATTTTCACTCACTTTTTTTTGGGGGGGGGGAAGTGTGTCTTATATACTAAAAAATATGGTACATTATAGAATAAACCACAAAAAAGTACGTGCTGAAATTAATTGATGGACTTCAGTTGTATGTCGACTTTTAAGTTTATACATTTGTCTCTTGATCCTACTAATTTATTAAGTCACAGAAAGAAGCTCTACATATCAAATTGGATTTATTTTGCTTTCATAAGCTGTAGTAAGTAATGATTCAGTTGGGTAATTCAGCCAGTGATGGGATTCAGATGATTCACACCAATTCAGCCAAACTGGAAGCTAACTTTTAATGAAGTTTGGCAAAGTGGCTGAAAATAAAGTGCAAGTGAGGTTTTTTTTCCCTTCTCTCTCCCTTCGGTTAATAGCTCTGGGCAGACAACCAAGAATCACTTAACAGGCAAATACTTAGTTGTGATAATATAACTGCAGGAAAGCAGCCAGCCCACCCTTGAGTAAACAATAGCATTATGTAGTAAATGGTATTAAATAACTCTTTTACAATCAGCTGGTACTCCCTGGAGTTCCCCAGGACCTTTTATTGCTGCTGCAGTGTTGGCTACTTCTTGTTTCTTCTTGGGGGAAAAAGATACAGAATGGGACAATGATGCAGCTTGATCATACAGGCCCTGAATGTATTGGATTTGTGATCCAGCCAGCTGTATTGCATTTGTTGTGAAGCATTTAATTTAGAACATAAACATGAAATAATAGAGTTGGAAGGGACCTCAGAAGTCTTTTAGTCCAACTCCCTGCTCGAGCAGGAGATCCTATATCATTTCAGACAAATAGTTGTCCCATCTCTTTTTGAAAATCTCTAGTGATGGAGTACCTACAACTTCTGAATGCAAGCCATTCCATTGGTTGACTAATCTCACCCTTAGGAAATTTCTCCTTGGTCCTAGGTTGCTTCTCTCTTTGGTTAGTTTCCATCCATTGTTTCTTTTTGTGCCTTTTGGTGCTTTGGAAAATAGATTGATCCACTCATTTTTGTAGGAGCCCCTCAAATATTTTATTGTGAGTTGTGAGTGCTATTTTATTGTGAATTGGGGAGATGTTTGCAAAATTGATTAAATGGAACAAAGGGCATGGTTGAAATTGCTTTTTAAAATCCTGCTTCTCTAGATAAAAAGTGAAAGATCATTAAAAAGATCACCAGGATTGTAGAGCCTAGTGATTTCTGCAGTCACATAGATGTTTTCGCACATAACCCTGGCATGTGAGGCAGGTAAGAATTTCACAGGCTGTGCTATCATTGAAGAATAAACCAAAAAGTAGAGAAAAATAAAGTGGATAAATATGAAATAATGCATAGTGTAAGGCATGTGACAAGGCAGTCAGCACCCCCTTCTCCTTTAGAAGGACATCTCACAAATGATTCTCACAAATGATTGTCAGGGTAAACAGAAACCAGACTGAACTGGATAGAGAAAGTGAAGGTATTCACTATTCAACGGGATGGGATATAATAGAAAGTAATGAAACAGTGTACAGAGACATTAGAAAATGAAATTAGGAGCAGTTCCAGAAGCAGTAGTACTAATGGTACTAGTAGTGTTTGTAGCACTGAGAGTAAAACTGCAGCAGGAGATGTAGATATAACAGAGATAGAAAGCATCATGAATATGATAAAGCATCCAGCTGTTCAGTTTTAAATGGGAGGAGTATAAGCGTAATGATGATTTAATAGCTGACCAGCTGCTGTAATGTTCTAATGCTTTAATACTATAATGATGTAATGATGATGCAATGGTAGCAATGAGTTAGCAGAGTTATTTGACTGCTACCGCTTTAAGAGGCTGTAATATAAGGGAGACCCTGTGAGAATATATTTATCTCTCCATGTGTGCTTCTGTGATGTAGCTGATTACTGTTTGTTCAAGGCCTGTAGCAAAGTACTTGTATGTATATATGCTTTTGTAGGTATAAAACTGCTATATGTAAATACAAACCCGAGTGCTGTATTTGCTCCTGGGTTGTCTCACCTAATCACACTGGGTTGCATTCTGACAATGATTTATTAATTTTGTTAGAAATTTATCCTATCTTTATTACTTTATAAGGAACTCAAGGTGGAGAAGTTATCTAATATTCCTTCCTCTTCTTAATTTCCCCACAACCACAATCTAAGAAGTGGTTTGGGCTGGGAAAGAGTGACTAGTCACTCAGCTATTTTTTCAAGCCTAAAATGGGTCTAGAACTCAGAGTACCTTGGTTTCTAGGACAGCACCTTAACCACTACTTTGTTTAAAAAGGAGGAAGGAATATCAAAGTAACTTGTAAGAATTGCATGTGAAAACAGGGTTGGAGGAAACAAACTTGTAAAGCTGCAAACATTACAGAAGACATTTCAGAATAATCTCCCATTGAATGATGCAAAAGACAAGAGAAGGTTGTAGCAAAGGACAATCTGAGATAGATCTGTTAGTAGGAAAGGAGACTAGAATGAGCAGTAATACTTTGCAAGATGCACCAAACCTGAAGTCAAGATGTTTGTTATTTATTTGCACAAGGTGAACATTCTTTTTATTTGAAAACTACTCCTTCGGCAAGATGAACAGCCATGCGTAACAAGAAATGGCGGGGAGGGGCTGGGTGTGGTGAGGGGCAGGGTGAAGCAAGGCACCCTTGATGTGAGTGACATTGAGTTGGCCATGCCCACCCAGTCACATGTCAGAACCAGTTGTTAAAATTATTTGAATCCCACCACTGAATTCAGCCATGCTTTGTGCATTCTTGCTTATATCTTGTCTCTGTATTACACTATTGGTGTTAACTAAAAGTGGCTGATACTTAATAAAGAGTTATGAAAATTTAACACAAACCGAATGTATTTATTTTTTGTATATCTGGATAGGTATCAGTGTAAAAGGCTGTTTATTATAACTGAAACTAAAAAAAAATAATCACAGGGCTGCACAGAAAGATCAATACAAAGAAAATACAGAAAACTTATTTTTTTTAAAAAAACTAAATCACAGTGCACTTCAAGCACTAACCTTAAAAGGATCTAGATTGATGGAGGGAAACCTACACTTATAATAGGAAGGACTCAATGGTGGGATTCATTTTTTTTTACTGTCAGTTCTGTGGGCATGGCTTGGTGGGCATGGACACTGGGGAAGGATACGTAAAATCTCTATTCCCACCCCACTCCAGGGGAAGTATACTGTAAAATCTCCATTCCCACCCCACTCCAGGGGGAAGGTTACCACTGGTTCTCCGAACTACTCAAGATTTCCACTTCCAGTTCTCCAGAACTGATCAGAATGTGCTGAATACCATATCTGGAAGGACTCCCTTGGGGAGTTTGGGTTTAAGTCTTATGGAAATAATAAAGTGATTTATTTCTATTATGATTCATGAAACATTGGTTTAAAAATAGGAATATTTCATATCTTTAGCCATATTGTGGTCTTGGTGATTTAACAAATAAACCAGAAGAAATAAGACTCAACTTTATATAATACCATAACACTATCAATAGTACTACTGAACTCCATTATTTAATTGAAGGCATTGGCTTTACATAATAGTTTTTTTAAAATATGAGCCATGTTGTAATTTTTACAGCTGAAAGTTCTCATTTTAGTTCACAGATCACTTGCTGAGAATAAAGTTTCTATTCCTTACAAGGAAGACAGATTTTGATTCAACAACCAACAACTTATTTAAAGTGATCTCAACTGCAAAATATCCAGTACCAAATTTATCAAAATTCTCCTAATATATATTTCTATTGGAATGACACTGTGCATAACAGATTAAAAGGGCAATTATTTGATTCCCTAATACCTTATAAACCTTTTCAAAACATCACAAGGTACCTGATAATAAATATGTGCATTTCTCATGTAGGCATAATGTCTGCATTAACTTTTTGTGTATTTTATAAGAAATAGAAACAACAGATTGTTCCATAAACTGAACTATTGAAAAGGTAGAAATCATTAAGAATTTTTGTAATTATTTCAATAAATTCAGATTCCATATACATTCCAGGGAAAGGGGGACAAGTTTTTTTTTTCAAATCAATAGGAAACTCTTTTTTGCTGATCTTGCTTCTGAGCTATAAGGCCAGGATGCCACTTCCTGGCATTATTTTTTATACTCTAATAACTGCATAATAGAGCAACAAGAGAACATTGCTCAAAGGCAAAATGTGTGCATGGGATTCAGAAGATCCCAATTTGAAATTATCCCTCCATTTTAAAGCATCATATAGAAAAACCTGTGACAGAAATAAAGATGAGTCATAGCATACTGGAAAACATTTCTTTCTGAACCTCTGTAGCTTCATATTTTGCATGGATCAACTGACATCATCCCATAAAATATTTATTCTGGAATGTAATCCCATTATAAATTGAAAGTAAAATATTAGAAAGTTTGATTTAAGATTTTTATCCCTTTGGGTATCTTAAATAGAATAATGAAAACATAACTTGAAGAATTATCATTACAGAACAAATTGCATTACAGGTAGTCTTCACTTAATGACCCTAACTGGGACTGAAATTTCCATTGTTAAGTCGTACATCATGTGATAAGTCATACATCGTGTTATAAATGGTATCACATAATGAAGTCCCTTAGCAACAGCATTTTTGGTAAAGACCTCAAGCTTCTCCTGCCCTGCCACATTTGCCTCTGCTTCATCTCCCCTGTCTCCCATTTCTGCCTTTTTTGCTACCCTGCACTATATGTCCCTGCTACCCTGAGGTCTACCACCCCTTTGCCGTTGTCTTCTTTCAGCTGCTCACAAAGCCTGTTTGGATTGACACTTTGCATGGAAAGTCCTGGCCACATTAGGAACACTTCATTTGGCCAGTAACTGCCGTGTAAAGGGACAGACATCTTAGCAGCAGTAGCAGGAGGAAAAAGACTGCAAAGGTCAGTTGGGAACAGGATGGTTGTGGGGAATAGGACAGCAGAGGTAGCCAAAAGGGCAGAGATGGGGACAGATAGGCAGCTAGGGAAAAGTTGAAGTTGTCAGAGATTTTTCTACTCTGCAGTTAGTGTAAAATGTGGGTGTGTTGCCAACTGCCTGAATTTTGATCACATGTCCATATGGACCTTGAAAAAACTATTAGCACCAAGTGTACATACTATTCATTCAGCACCCTTACACTGAATGGATTGCAAATTGCTGAAGAGCAGTTAAGCAATGCATATCAATTAATGTGTGATAATTTCAAATATTAAGAGTAATATCAACAAGTTTGTTTAAATTTATGGAATTTAATTTGGATCATGAATCTTTGAACCCAGCCTGGTCAACAAAAGTGTACTTTATAGCTAAATACTTAAATATATCCATACTTAAAACATTTGCTTATATTGAACACTGGCAATACACATATCCTTTTATAATGAAATGCTATTAGTACAGTGAGAAACATACAAGGGATCTTGTTAGCAAAATGTTGCTAATAAGCAGGAGTCCAATGTCTAAATTTCAGGACTCTGATATAAATTAAACCTGAATCAGAAATGTACTGATTGGGTACAGCAATATATCTTTAACTTCCAACCTGCAAAACAGATGATCAATTGCAGGGGCAGCTACTAAAAGATACAGAACCAGAGGAAATGACAGCTGCATAATAACACAATAAGCAGACATTAGATAATGGGAATTTCTCTTTTCTACATTTATAAACTCTTAACACACCTTTTTCACTTTTCACTACACAGTGAAAAGTTTATTTTGCTGAGTTAAAGAAAGTTATTTGTGCTTCTTTCTCTAATGCAATGTGTCCTATCGATAAAGCCAACTAAAAGTATGAGCATTAGATATTTAATTACAATGCATTTTTAATCATCCAAAGAAAATGTCGCACATTGGAGAAAATGGAGGAACTAGACTTAAACAGAATAGTATAGTTTTTATTTCCCTTTCCAGAACAATCATTTTCCATGTGAGTATATAGTGCCATCAATTGTATTTTTTTAAACATAGTCCTCCAAATTTTCCATCTTCACTTGATTTCCCCTCTCCCCCAAAATAGGTGATACTCCAAAATGAATGAGAGTGATTAATTTCAAAATTACTTTTTGGGATACTTCCAAAAAAGTAGTCATTAATTTTAGAAGTGGCCTCTTGCTGCCCTTCAAGACAATCTAGTGCAGGGGTCTGCAATATTAAACACTCAAGGAGCCATTTGGACCCATTTCCCACAGAAAAAAAAAAAGAACAATGGGAGCCACAAAAACCTGGATATGGCTAACTCGACATCACTCACTCCCACCCAGTCACATGACCCCCTAGCCATGCTTATCCAGCCACAAACCATTCTCTCTCTCCATGACTCTCGCCCTCTCCCCCCTGTATCTCTCTCCCCTCCCCTCTCTGTATCCTTCTGTGTATCTCCCCCCTCTCTCTGTATCTATCTCCCCCTCTTCCCCCTTTCTGAATCTCACTGTATTTCTCTCTGTGTATCTCTCTCTGTCCCTCTCCCTATTTTCCCTTCGTTCCCTCTCTCTCCCTCCTCTCTCCCCCATCTATCTGTCTCTCTCTTTATGTGTGTGTGTGTGTGTGTGTGTGTGTGCGTGCGTGCATGCATGCATGCCTGTCTGTCTATCTGTGGGTGTCTCTCTCTCTCGGAAAGCTGTGGCTGGGCCAAGCCAGCAAGCTCTCCTTGGGGCTTTTCGCTTCTCCCCCCGCTGCAACTCTTCTCTCTCTCTTGGAAAGTCATGGCTGGGCCAAGCCAGCAAGCTCTCCTTGGGGCTTTTCGCTACTCCTTTTATTTCTTCTTTTTGGAAATCCAGGCTGGCTGAGGAATGATTGTCAGCTGAGGCAGAGGCTTCCCTTCGGGAACTCTCCGCTTCCTCCTCCCCCTCCTTCTCCTCTCATGACCCCTTGGTTAGCTGTGGTGGTGCCGGGAGGGTGCACATGCACAGGGAGACCCTCTTCAAGTGAGTGGTTGGTCTCGGTCAAAGCGCAGCAAAGGCACACATGGGGCGGGTGGCGGGTCACTTAAGGAGGGTCTCCACATGTGTGTGCACCCTCCTAGGCCTACCATAGCTGGCCAGGGGGTTGCAAGAGGAGAAGGAGGGGAAGGAGAAGAGATGGTCACCCAAAGGGAAGCCTCTGCCATGGCTGACAATCATTTCTCAGCCAGCCTGGATTTCCAAAAAGAAGAAATAAAAGGAGTAGACAGCTAGAGAGAGAGAGGAAGGGTGGAGAGGGAGAGAGGAAACTGGCTGATCTTTGGTGAAGGCTTTCCCTGAGCCTGAGTCCTAGGGTAGGCATGTGAGGTTTAGCAGGATCAGCTTGCTTTCCTCACTGCCCTGAACCTCTTAAAGCCATGGTTGGGAGCTGCAGGTCCGGCCCCCTTTCCATCATCCCCTCCTCCTGGATCTCATCCCGTCAGACCTTGTGTTAGCAAAGCCGGCATCTGTTGCATCCTGGTTGGGCCAGTGTCTCAGTGCGGACAGCAGATTGCACATCTCCCCAAGCGACCAAGGCACATCCAGCACCAACAAGGGCCAGAAGAAGTGCTGGAGAATCAGCCCCGGTGGCCTCTATTCCCTGCCATCGCCCTTACCTTCTCAGGCCAGGGGAGGGAGGGGAGGGCAAGGGGTGGGGCCAGCCAGTGATGTGAAAGGGAGCCACAGCAGAGGGCCCAAAAAACTACTTGTGGCTGCAGAGCTATGAGTTGCTGACACCCAATCTAGTCTGTGCCATCCACTAAAACACAGTTTTAGGTCTAATCCCTCTTTGAATAATTGATGGTAATATGTGTATGACTGCATCTTCCTCTTGGAAGTGTAGAGTGGTTTTTGTTAAAGGAAACAGTTAAAGGGGGAAGTAAAATTCTTGGGTGGAATATCGGGCCCCGAAACAGAATGTTTGTTATTGCATCCTGAAAAAGAATTTCCTTCTAGTTCC
Organism: Laticauda colubrina; assembly: GCA_015471245.1. NCBI lineage: Eukaryota > Metazoa > Chordata > Lepidosauria > Squamata > Elapidae > Laticauda > Laticauda colubrina. The sequence goes on along the minus strand of BLBF01000019.1, from coordinate 4,441,859 downwards.
TCTCTTCCCCTCTGGGGGAAGATATTATGTCAATAGAAGGAAGCATAGCTCTATTACTGTACAGTTAAATTAAGTGGCAATGCTTAGAGACAGATAGTAAAACTCGTGTGATTAATGAAAATTAAGAACAATGGGTATAACTTTGAGTAAAAGTGAGAAGTTCTCGAAAACAATTAGAAAGATATTTTGGCTAATTACTGCTGTTATGTGTGGTAGGAAGGAGTAGAAGAAAAGTAATTAGTAGTACTTTTGTCAAAAATTGTTGGATCTGGTGTGTGTGGTTGGCCTTTGTGCATTCAAGTGGTAGCTCACCAATGTTGTTATGATGTAGTTATTCCAAAACAACTTGGTTCTCTTAATTGATAGGAATTTAAATCCAGCTAAGTATCTGTTAGGTTGTGTAGAGTTAAATATCAAATTGTGGAAGAGTTTGGAAGAAAGCTCTGTCGAAAGAGGAGGTAATTTATTTATTGATGTATTGTCCCAAGTGGAGGATAGTAAAAGGAAGCTATACAAAAGGGAATGGAGCAATTGGGGATTAATTGGCAATACCACATAGCTATAGAGGAAGTGAGAGACTGCATGGAAAGAATGAAACAACCTTTAAAAGAATTAGTAAAAAGGATAATATTGGAGCTCCAGGTCCATCCCCCCCCAATTTGCTATCCATAAGTTCCAACCTGGTGATTGGATAAAAAGCTGATGTAAGCAAATAGCCAAGCCTGGGACAGGTCTTGCTGAATTCTGCTAACTACTGATAGCAGTCTGGACAAACGACTCTCCAAATGGAAAGTGAAGCAAGGTGCATAAAGTCATTTTACACTTACATTTTTAAAGTTACATATATACTTAGTTGATGGAACTTTGGAAGATTGAGTTGCTCATTTGTTGCTCAAACTTTTATATTGTGTGGTCAATTATATTGAGAAAAAAAGATAATAGTCTGGTGTAGACAAGGGCTATGGTACAAGCAGGAAGAAGTGGATGTAAGTCCCCAACAACCAGTTGTAAGTTTTGACATATAAACTACAGATGTAAGGTGAGAGGGGCCCAGTCCATTTATAACATTGCAACATGAAGTTGATAATGATAATAGTTAATACCTGGTGTAGGGTAAGGATGGAGGCTTTTGATGTATTGTCTAGTTATCCTATGACATAGCAGCAGCTATGTTTCCATATTGAACCCAACAGTGATAATTACCAGGTGCAAACACCACTGACACTAACTGAATCCACAGCTGTGATAAGATCCACCTTGGGTAATGGATTATCTTTAGGTAGATATCCAAAGTGTAATCGTACATATGATGTAGTTACCAGTCATCAGGATGTGTTAAGAAGACTGGAAGCTTTGCATAATCAATGTGTTGAATTATATGGTACTTATTCACCTTCCTATTTAGATTTAGAATTTTGGAGGAAGGACTATTTTTGCCAATATATTGAATTAAGAAGTACTCAGTTGAAGCTTATGTTATGTTTTTGTGTGGAGACCTTCCATTTATATGGAGTGGTAGATGTACAGTTGGATACCTTAGAGATCCTAAAGTTCCAATTAGATGTGCTAGACAAGTAAAAGGACTGATAGAAAGAAAAAAGAATGTTTTCTTGGGTTAGTTAAAGTGGCTCTTTCATTCTTTTGTATAACAGGGAGAAACTGCAGTTTCTACTATTATGTCCACTTGTTTTATAGGAGTTCCAGCTCCTATATTTTTTATTTACAGAGGCAAATATCACCATGCAACTGAATTCTTATACTTTTTATAATTTGTCAAGGGTGGATTACTTTATTTGAAGCTCCACTGAAGCCAATAAATGGACTAATCAAACAGAAGTTGTAATGGAAGTAAAATCAATTTTACTATCTTATGATTGTGTAAAATAATGGAACTTGGTGGGATGAAACCCATGACTGAAACATACCGGTAGAAGGATACAAACTATTCAAAAAAACAGAGACCCCATAAAAGAGGGGGTAGGACTTCTGGTGATGAAGTGAGGATGAACAGAGGTGTAGAAGCCTGTCTCTGGTCCTTCTAAATCCTTTCTGCTGTTTGGCGTGACCCCTCAAGGTGCATGGTTCCCATAGAGAACTGTGCCAGTGTTGGGAGACTCAGGCTGTGGTGAGAGGGGAGGGCAACCCCTCACTGCAAAGAAGAGAAACCCTGCAGAGGCTATCCAACAAGAGATCGCTGGTTTGTAATGGCGATCCCATAGTCCAAACTGTCACCCATGAAAGGAAGAGAGTGAGTGACAGCCTGTGGTGGCTCAAAGAAGAGGTTTGTGCAGAGATCCTGTGAAAGTGTTTGATTATTGATTGGTGAAGAGATTTGTTGAGAAGCAATAAGCTAATCGGAGCCTGGGAAAATGCAGCGAAGAACAGGGGACGCGAAAGTGACTAAAAGTGAAAGGGCTTGAGACGAGGAAGTGAAGGAAGTAGCAACCTAGAGGAGAAGGAGACTCGGATCGGAGAGATTTGCTATATTGTTGTCAGTTGGAGAAAAAAGTTTGACTCACAGAGGTTTGGGGTGCTTTGGGATTTTTTTATTTTATTTTATTTTTTTGCTTGGAAGGATTGAGCTGGCTACTTTTGAAACCGGAAGAAGACTCGAACCTTTGAAGTAGATTAAAGACTTGTGGTTATAGACGATATCAATAACTGATTTAAGTCTCTTTGGATGTGGAACGGGGATTGCTGGCTGGGAAGTACTTTAGTGGAGAATTTTGGAAAAATTATTTGCTTGAAACCCAAGATGGAAGGAGGACTGTATACTGTTGTGTGTGTTGAGATATTAGGAAGCCATAAACATTACTCAGCAATTTTTTTTTGCCTGAATATGAGGAAGTGAAATCATCTAGCTTCAAAGACAGAGAGCTGGTTAATTAATTTAAGACTCTCCCCTTTCTTTAACTTTGGATATTTGGATCATCTATTCTATATTTTATTATCCTCTATTTATGTATTGACTGAAGAAGGAGAGACATTTGATGAGTGTAATTGTGAGGTATTCTGCCAGACTTAGTTGATTTATCAGCAACTTGTTAAGTAACATTGATACTGATAACAATAGTCATCTAATATTTATAATATTTACTTCATGTCTAGTTATAACTGATTAGTACATATTAATATTTGAATATATCTTGCTTATTATTTTAAATAATCAATTGACTCAGGTTAATCTATTTCTAAAATTTTCTATGTGCATTGATGAAGTCTTTATAATACTATAATATAATATTGTCTCATAATATATATAGATATATATCTTTAAACATATATGGAATGGTATAGAATATACAATAGACAATTAGTATACAATTAGTATAGTATACAATATACAATTAGCTTATTGGTTAATTTTACGATGTATTACTTAACAGTGAATGTTAATCTGGGACGACATAATCAATATAATACAAAAACAGAAACAAATTTTTAGGAGAAATGACTTCCATAACTACTACAATTTTTAAGCTGGAAAGAAGACGACATTAACGACTCCAACGGCAATACCTCACCAATGTCACAGAAGACAATTGAGGAATCATTAACATTGGAGAAACAGCCTTCTATTTCAAATGCCAATATTCATTTGACACTGCTTACTCTACAAGATTCTATGTCAAAGCTTCAAGAAATAATGCTCAAAAATCATACAGAGACGAGAGCAGATATAAATGAACTAAAAGAAGAGATGGGGAAATTAAAAGCAGAAATGAAAGCAGATATTTCCAAAGTAAATGAAAAAATTGGAACATTACAGCAAGCGTTGGAGAAAAACAAACTGATAATAAAAGAAGTAGAGGAAAGGACAGAAAAAACTGAAAAAAAATTGGAAAGAGTGGATGAATACTTAAAGACTGTGAGTAAGAAAATGGATGATTCCTTGGTGTATTTAGAAATGGACAAGACTAGAACTTCCGGTTTGCAAGGCTTTGGCGGCAGGCAGGAATCTGCAATCATGCGTGGTTTCTGCCTGGGCGCGCCGCTGAAGCGCCCTGAGCCATCCCATAGAAGTCAGTGAAGATGGGGGAGATTCCAGCAGGGTCGAGGAAAGCCACATCTTTCCTCCCCACCTGGCTAAACTCCCTTTCCTGAAGGTGGTAGAGAGGCGGTCAGAAATGGCCACCTCAAAGAAGCCCTCATCCGGAAAAGAATGTGCAGGAGGAAGAAAGTGCTGAAGTGAAAGTTTTGGCTGATAAGAAACAACAATTAAGGCATCCTGGAACTCAAATTTTAAAAAAGGATACATCGCTCCCAAAGAAGATTCGGAAGCAGCGAATGAAAGGGAAAAGGGAAAAAAAAAATCACTCTCCTTTCTTACGTTGACAGCGAACAGAGATGAATGAGAAATCAAACAAATCTGCTTTGGCATCAACAGGTATTTAAGCTGGAAAACTTAATGCCAGGGGGATAATAAAGATTTCTGAATATAAAAGGAAGAAAAAAGGAAAGGATTTTTTTTTTTTTTTTTTTGCTGTAAGTGGGAAGGGTGAGGAAGAGAATAAGAACAGGATTTGGAAGGAGGAGATAGCCTGGAATCTAAAGAATCTAAAGTTAAATTTTAACAAGACTTGTAAAAGATACATTTTAACTGGAACTTTGTAACTAAATACTAACCCCCGGAAGAGAAAGTGAAAAAAGGAAGAAGGTGTCCAAAGAAAGAGCTTGTGTGTATTTGGATTGCTTGCTGACTTTGGGACTTTTGGAACTATATTTGAAGGATTAAAAACACTTGGGTGGTTGTTTTAAAAGAAGAAAAAACTCTACAATGGCATCACTTGTGGATGAACTGAAAATAGAATTTAAAACACATAAAGAAGAGGAACAAGAAGGGAAGGGCTCTCTTGGTTCAATTTTTCAATTCTTAGAAATGGTGATCTCTACCTACGAGAAATTACAAGAAAAGACTATGCAACAAGAAGATTGGGACAAAGAAGAAGCCATTTTAAATGAACAAGTAACTCTACTTGGGGAAGAAAGGGGAAAGAGAGGAAAGGGAATGGAGAATTTGAGACCTAAAAAAACAACCAAAAAAGGGAAAACTAAGTTGAAAAGTGGATATAATGTGAGAAAACAACAGAAAAAGGGAATACAGAAAAGGGAAATCGAGGTGGAGAGACAAGGGGGTAAAAAGGGCAGAGAGAAGAAGCAAAGGAGGAGGGAAGGGAAGAAAAGCTACAAGGGAGTGAAGCAAGATGTAAAGAAACAGGATTTATTTAGAGATAATGGGTAAAAATTTAATTGAAAAAGTGATTCTGCAAAGGTACATATGATTGTATGGTTATATTTGTATTTAGAAATAATGTTAGAAAATTGGAAACAACGTATGATTTAGTGAAATGAATAAAATAAATGGAATGAATTAAATGGAGAGAATTAATTTAGAAAGGAATGGAAACATTTTAATGACATAATATTTTAAAATGCAAGTGAAGTGTGGGGGAAGTAATTATGGAAAGTTTATAAGCGTTCCCATAGAAGCATGATACCTACTTGAAAGTAATGTGTTAAATGTTTAAAATTTAAATGAATATTAACATTAATGATAGAATTGAATTGGTATAGATCGTTGTTTTAATTATATTATATATTTTTCTTTTCTTTTTAAAATGTAGCGTGTAGCTTTAATGTACTATGCAGAATCCGAATGGAAGTTATGTTCTATATTAAGTATTATAATTTTAGGGGAAAGATATCATACTCCAATCAGTGACCACAGGATGAATTTTGTTTAATGAGAAAAGATAATAGACAGTTAAAATAGGACAGACAAAGAATATAAATATAATGATCTGATTTGAGATGAAACAAATAAAAATAAAATTAAGAAAGTTAAAAGAGGGGAGAAGCTATATAGAAAATGTAGAATGGTAATAGGATATGGAATGGTATATAAAAATGAGCATGAATTTGAATTGGTGTCTGTACAAAGAGATGTAACCTGGGATCAGGCTGCTTTCAGAAAAGAGGTTTTATGTTTTCATGTTCTGTGTTGTGTTTGTTTATGTTTATTTCTAAAAATCAATAAAAATTAAAAAAAAAAAAAGAAATGGACAAGGCTGCAACATATCTAAGATTCCAAAATATAGTGGAATCAAAAGAAGAAGATTTAGATAAAGTGATGGTGGAAATCTTGGTGGAGGTACTGGAAAGAGACAAAGATGAGATTCTGAAAGAATTGGATGAAGGCTATAGAGTAAGTACTAATTATACAAGATGACACATATTCCCAAGAGAAGTGCATGTACATTTTGCAAGAAGAAAGGTCCGGGACATTATATATAAAATATCAAGAGATGAAACAATCAAGTATAAGGACAAAGAAATCTCAGTTCTTAAACAAATCCCAAGAAGCGTTAAGAAGCAAGATGAGATAACAAATCCCTGGCAGCTCAATTAAATCGAAAAGGTATTATGTTTAAATGGCTTGTCCCGGAAGGGATGTTAATTACTTGGGGGAAAGAAAAATTAAAGTCGACTCTTTTGAAAAAGCCCAGGATTTCTATGAAAGATTGGGAGGTTCTGAAGAGCAGACAAGCAAAGACAAATTAGAACCGGAATCCCAAGAAGACCAAGAGCATGAAAAGAAAATTGAAAAACAGCCAGCAACAAGAAGAAGAAAAAGAAGAAAGCAAGGCACAGTGTCAACCACAAATAGAACTTGGAGTAACTACAAGACAAAGAGAGACAAATAATTAGACTTAAATTTTCAAGAAGAATAATGAAAAATGAAAATGAAAAATAAAGAAGAAAAAACAAGAAGTAAGAAAAATCATTGAGTAACAACAAGAAAGAAAAGATTTTTAGATTAAGATCATAGGAACTCGAAAAATATACAACAACAAGAGAGAGAACTGAAGATGCACAATCAGCCACAAAGAAAGATAGAAGTAACTACAAAACAAAGAATTAGGTGATGGATGAAGAAAAGAAAATATTATCAATTAACATAAATGGCCTAAACTCTAGGATAAAAAGGGAAAGAATACTAACCAAACTAATTAAACAAATGCAGATATAATATGTTTACAGGAAACTCATATAAGGAAGGAAGAAGAAAAATATCTAGAATGCCCCAAGCTAGGGAATTTGTATTGTCACCAGCAGAATTTAGGAAAAAGAAAGGGATAGCATTATAGCTTTGAAAGCAGAGCTAATTTGGACAGACACCAATGGAAAAATTCTGGTGCTACAAATTTGGATTAAATCAACTCCAATTCTATTAGTGATAATTTATGCCCCTAACGATAATCAAAAGGAATTTTTTTAACAATTGCATGGGAAAATAGTGGAATTAGAGAAAAGGAATATTTGTATCTTGGGGGATTTCAATGCTATTGTGGACCATCAGAAAGATCACAGTAGTGGGGGGGGGGGGGAAGAAGAAAAAAAGAGAACTACTGAAAACATGTGAGGAAATGATGATTGAACTAAATTTGATAGACTTGTGGAGGAAATTAAACCCTTAGAAAAAGAAATTTACATTTTATTCTAATCCTCACCAATCATGGACACAAATTGATATGGTGTGGTTGAATGCTAGTAAATGAATTAAAAGAGATTGAAATCTTACCAAACAAATGGGCAGATCACAATCTGATTCAGATAGTGTGGAAAGGTAGGAAGAAAGAAAGGAAAAGGTGAACCCTAAATACACAGCTAATTAAAGAGAAAGAATTTATGAATAGACTGAAGAAGGAATTAGATTATTTCTTTAAAAAAAATAACAATGAGGCAAATACGAAACAGAATATTTGGGATACAATGAAGGCAATAATAAGAGGCACAACAATATCATATACTGCTAAAAGAAATAAAGAAATATATGCCCAACAAAATAAATTAGAACAAAGAATCAAAGAATTAGAAATTAAGCTACAAAACACCCCCAAAGATTGTAAATTAAAAAAACAGATGATAATAACTAAACATAAATTTAATTTAATCGAACAAGAAGGAATGGTTTCAAAGTTGAATACAGCTGGACAGATATTCTTTGAAAAGGCCAATAAACCAGGAAGATGGTTGGCCTACCAACTTAAAAAAGAAAAAAAAAGATTGATCTACCAATTAATAGATAAAAATGGGAATGCCCAACAAGGAATAGAACAGAAAAAAGAAATTGCATGTAAATTTTTTGAAGATCTTTATTAAAAAAAGGAGGTAAACGAGGACATGATAAGAAACTATTTGGGTATTACTAAAGAAAAAATAATCAAGGAGGAGATGAAGGAAATGTTAACCAGAGACATTACGTGGCCCGAGTTAAAAACAGCAATAGAAAACCAAAAGAACAATAAAACCCTAGGACCTGATGGGATACCAGGGGAACTTTATAAGAAAATAGGAGAACAAATAGGACCTCTCATGGTGGAAGTATATAATGAGGTCCTATTTGCAGCAAGAATGCGGGATTCATGGAAGGAGACACTGATATCGTTGATCCCGAAAGAAGATTCAGACTTACAACTTATACAAAATTATAGACCAATTTCCCTGTTAAATACTGATAATAAATAATAAATGATTATAAAATATTTGCTACAATTATAGCAAATAGATTTTAAAAATATTGAATGAATATATACATAAAGATCAAAATGGATTTCTTCCCAATAGACAAATTAGGAATAATTTAAGAATAGTACTAAATGTTTTGGAATACTACGAAGCCCACCGGGAAAAACAAATAGCCCTTGTATTCTTGGATGCACAGAAGGCCTTTGACAATCTAAATTGGCAATTCCTAATCCAACAAATTTACAATATGAATTTAGGCACTAAATTTGAAAACATTGTGACTACAATTTATAATTCACAAAAGGTAAATATTAATTACATATTAATGGAGAGTACACACGCCCAATAAAAATAGAGAAAGGAGTTAGGCAGGGAAGTCCACTATCTCCCCTGCTCTTCATATTATCTTTGGAAACATTGCTTACACAAATTAGACAGAATCCAGGAATAAAAGGACTAAAAATTAAGAAAGAAGAATATAAACTCCAGTTATTTGCGGATGATATGGTTTTTTTCAAACAGGAACCAATTGAAACAGGTCAAGAACTATTGAAAGAGTTGGATCAATTTGGGAAAGTTGCAGGACTTAAAATCAATAGGGAAAAATGAAATTAATAATTAAAAATTTAACAGAAAAACTAAAATTAAAATTGGAAAGGATAATGGGATTATAAATAGTAAAAAAAGTTAAATACTTAGGAATTTGGTTGACGGCTCAATTAAAAACCCTAATGGAAAATAATTATAATAAATTATTACAAGTCAAAAAAGATTTCAAGATATGGGTTAAATTGCAAATCTTCTTACTAGGGAGAATTGGCACTATAAAAATGAACATTCTGCCCAATTTTTTTTACTTATGCCAAACAATACCAATAAAAATACACAAAAATTACTTTGTGGAACTTAACAAGATAATCACTAAATTTATTTGGCAAGGAAAAAAACCAAGGATAAACCTAAAGGCAATGCAAGATATGAAGAGCAGGGGAGGTATGGCACTCCCAAATTGGGAATTATACTACAGTGCAGCCTCCTTACTTTGGTTGAAAGAGTGGGTAAACCTATCGAATAAAAGAATCTTATTTCTAGAAGGCCATGACCTACAGAGGGGGTGGCACACATTTTTATGGGACACTGGAAAAATTAAACAGAATTATTTCCACAGACATATTAGAGATTCCATATTGGCTAATTGGAATTTAAAAAAATATTTAAAAATCCCAATCTGGATCTCAACAATGGAGGCGATGACACATCCAAATAATCTAGATGCTAATAAAATGATAAAATACAAAGACCTCTTGATGTGCATGGAACTTTAAAATCATGGTAAGAATCCACGAACAAGGGCTACAAGTAGACCGGTGGGATTACCTGCAAATTCAGAGTAGATATAGCCAGGAAAAGAAAAATGTTGGAATTTATGCTAAGCTACAACAATTAGATAAAATCCTGTTAAGCCCAGATAAAAAAAATATAACTAAATTTTATAATTATTTATTAGAGATAGAATTAGAAGAGGAAGTAGTCAAAGCAACATAACAGCTTGGAGTAGAAACATAGGACATAGCATTACATCATTAGAATGGGAAAAGGTCTGGACAAGGAATAATAAAATTACAAAATCAGCAACATATAAAGAAAATGCCTATAAAATGTTTTATCGATGGCATCTCTCGCCTTCGAGAATCGCGAAAATGTCTCCTAATATGAATCCAAATTGCTGGAAATGTAAAAAGAAACACGGAAGGGACTTCCAGTTTTCAGGGCTTCAGTGGCAGCAGGAATCTGCAATCGTGCGCGGTTTCTGCTTGTGCTCGCTGCTGGAGTACCCCGAGCCAGCTGGCTTTGGGGCTAAAGCTACCCCGCAGAGGTGGCTGAAGATAAGGGAGACCCGGCAGGGTTCGAGAGGAGCCGCATCTCCTCTCCCCATCTGGCTTAACTCTCTTTTCTGAAGGCAGTAAGAGTGGCGGTCAGAAAGAAGCACTCATCCAGAAAAGAATGTGCAGGAGGAAGCTAAGAGGTGAAAGTTTTGGCTGACCGGGATAAGAAGCAACATTCAAGGTTTCCTGGAATTTAAATTTTTTTAAAAAGATACATCACTCCCAAAGAAGATCTAGAGGCAGCGGATGAAAATGAAAAGGGAAAGTTTGTTTTTTCTCATTCTCCTTCCTTACAGTGACAGCAGATGAATGAGAAATCGGAAAAACCCACTTTGGCATCAGTAGGTAATTAAACTGGAAAATTAAAGTCAAGGGGACAATAAAGATTTCTGATCACTGAAAAAATCTTTTTTTTCTTTGCTGTAAGTGGGAAGGGAGAGGAAAAGAATAAGAGTAAGATTTGGCTGGAGGAGACTGCTTGGAATCTAAAAGATTAAAACTAAATTGTAACAAGACTTCCAAAAGATACATTTTAATTGGAACTTTGTAACTGAACTGTAACCCCAGGAAGAGAAAGTGAAAAAAGAAGAAAGTGTTAAAACAAAAAGGCTTGTGTGTATTTGGACTAATTAGTGACTCTGGGACTCTTGGAAACTATATTTGAAGGATTAAAAACATTTGGGTGGTTGTTTAAAAATTTTCTACAATGGCATCACTGGTGGATGAACTAAAAATGGAATTCAAAAAATATAAAGAAGAGGAACAAGAGGGAAGGGCTCTTTTGGCTCCGTTTTTCATTTTTTAGAAATGGCAATTTCTACTTATGAGAAACTACAAGAACAAGAAGATTGGGACAAAGAAGAAGCCATCTTTAATGAACAAGTAACTTTATCTGGGGAAGAAAGGGAAAGGGGGGAAAGAGAATTGAGAATTTAAGACCCCAAAAAACAACCAGAAAAGGGAAAAATAAGGTAGATATAATGTTAGAAAGCAACAGAAAAGAAGAATATAGAAGAGGGAAATGAAGATGAAGAGACAAGGGGGTAAAAAGGGTAGAGTGGAGAAGCAAGGGAGGAAGGGAGGGAAGAGAAGCTACAAAGGTTTGAAACAAGATGTAAAGAAACAGGACTTATTTTGAGATATTGGGTAAAAATATAACTGAAAAAGAGATTCTGTAAAAGTACATAAGACTGTATTGTTGTATTTGTATGAGAAATAATGTTAGAAACATCTGGTTATAAAATGGGATAAAATATTCAATGTAGTTTAGTGAAAATCTCTTATTTTTTGAACAAAATAAATGAAATTAAATTTGAGAGAATTGATTTAAGAAGGAATGGGAACATTTTAATTACACAATGTCTTAAAATATAAGTAAAATGGGGGGGAAGTAACTGCAAAATTTCTAAGTGTTTCCATAGAAGCATGATACTTATTTGAAAAGGAATAGATAAAATGTTTAAGATTTAAATGAATATTAATTTTAATGATAGAGTTCAATTGGTATGGATTGTTGTTGTAATTATATTATATATTTACAATTTTTTCTTTTTTTAAAATATAGTGTGTAATTTCAGAATGTACTAAGCAGAATCTGAATGAAAGTTATGTATAATTTTAAGTGTTAAATTTAAGGGAAAGATATAAAGGCACCATACTCCAATCAGTTATTACAGGAGAAATTTTGTGTTAATGAGAAAAGATAATAGACAGCTGAAACAGGACAGACAAAGGATATAACTATAATGATTTAAATTGAGATGAAATAAATAAAATAGAATTAAGAGAGTGAAAAGAGGGGAGAAGCTATATAGAAAATGTAGAATGGTAATAAGATATGGAATAGTATATAAAAGTGAGCATGAACTTGAATTTATGTCTGTATGAAGAGATGTAACCCGGGATCAAGTTGCTTTCAAAAAAGATGTTTTATGTTTTTATGTTATGTGTTTTGTTTGTATATGTTTGTTTTTTAAAAATCAATAAAATTTTTGGGAAAAAAAAAAAAGAAACATGGAACATTCTTCCACATATGGTGGTCCTGCATTGAAGCCTAAAGATACTGGTGCAGAATAAAAAAATGTTAGAGGAAATAACAGCAGAGCAAATTGAATTAAAATCAGAATTCTTACTGGGGATGTTTAACAGAAAAAATTCTTAAAAAGTCAAATATATAATACTGCACGTTCTTATTGCAATCAGAATAACCTTTGTACAGTGTTGGAAACAAGCAGATATTCCAATAGAGGAAATGGTCATTCAGAAAATAACTGCCTGTGCAGAGATGGATAAGTTAACCTTAGCACTTAAGGAAAAAGATACATCAGAATATTATAGAAGCTGGGAACGCTGGTATGAATGAATAGAACAAAAATAGAAAATATTTTAGTAAACAACATAAAATCTAAAAGAGGTAGTAATTATACACTTGCAATAGGATGTGTTTTTAAATATGTCACCAATGTTAATAACAAACAAGGAACCATAGACTGTTGATAATAGAATTGCTAGGGGTTTTTATAATTGTTTTTTTTCTTTTTGTGTGTTGTGTATGTGCTTGTTTGACATTTTAGTTGTATAATCAATAAAGTTTTTTTTTTTAAAGAGGAGGTGAAGTGGCACTGTATGTAAAGGACCACTATATTGCTACAGAAATACATGAAACCAAATATGAAAAGCTCCTAGAATGCATATGGGTCAATATAAAAGAAAAAAAGAATGACGTGGCCATAGGTGTATATTATAGGACATCCAATCAAGCAGAAAAAATAGATGCCCTTTTTGCCAGCCAGCTAACAAACATATGCAGGAAACCCACAACAATAGTAATGGGAGACTTCAATTATCCTGATATCAATTGGAAAAGTAATTCTGCACCAAGTGAGAAATCAAATAAGTTCCTAACCAACCTAGCTGACAATTTTGGTGAAATTAAAGGGACAGCCATACTTGGACTGAAATCTTACAAACAGAGAAATGATAGAGTTGAAACTGCAGGAACCTTAGGTGAGAGTGACCATGTCACACTAGAATTCAACATAACACAAACACAAACAACAAAACATAATGAAACCAGAGTCTTGGATTTTAAAAGAGCTGATTTCAATAAACTCAGAGAGAACTTGGGAAAGATTCTATGGATGAAAATCCTAAAGGGGAAAACAACTCAAGAATCTTGGGAAATTCTAAAAATTTTGATCATCGAAGCCCAGACCAGCACAATACCGCTGAGAAAGAAAAACAAAAAATCCGAAATCAAACCAGCATGGCTGCACAAAGATCTCTCTGGTAAACTGAAAGAAAAAAGGACAAGTACAAAAAATGGAAAGAAGGACATACAACTTAAGTCAGAATATCAGCAGATAGCCAGAATCTGCAAAGACAAAGTCAGGATAGTAAAGGCTCAGAATGAACAAAGACTTGCAACAAAAATCAAAGGTAATAAAAAAAGTTTCTTCCAACATATAAATAGCAAGAAAAAAAATCAAGGAAACAGTCGGTCCACTAAAGAGAGAATATGGCAAGGAAGTCACAGGCAACAGAGAGAAAACAGAACTGCTTAACTCATTCTTTGCATCCATCTTCATGCAAAAAGAAACTATAGCTCAACCCACTAAAAACATAACTGTAAAAGTCAGACCAGAAATAAAAGTTAAAATAAGCAAAAAAAAAAAAAAATAGTAAGAGAGCACCTATCTGATCTTGATGAACACAAATCACCAGGGCCTGATGGATTACATCCCAGAGTTTTAAAGGAGCTGGCAGAGGTCATCTCAGAACCACTGAACCATATCTTTCAAAAATCCTGGAGCACCGGACAACTATCAGAGGACTGGAAAAGAGGTGATGTGATTCCCATCTTCAAAAAAGGAAAAAAAAAACAGACCCAGGAAGCTATAGATCAATCAGCCTAACATCAATACCCAGGAAGATACTGGAAAAGATAACAAAAAACAGATCTGCCAACATCTAGAAACAAGTAAAGTAATAATTAGCAGTCAGCAAGGGTTTGGTAAGAACAGATCATGCCAAACCAATCTTATTTCATTCTTCAACACAGTGACTAAATTAGCAGACCAGCAAAATACTGTGGACATAATATATTTAGATTTCAGCAAGACATTTGACAAACTAGACCACAACCTACTTCTTAGTAAGCTAGAAAAAAGTGGATTAGATAGCAACACCACTGGATGGACTTGCAACTGGCTGGCAAACCGTACTCAATGAGTAGCCTTTAATGGGTCTAAGTCTACATGGAGGCAAGAAAGCAGTGGGGTGCCACAAGGTTCCGTCTTAGGCCCAGTACTCTTCAATATCTTCATTAACGACTTAGATGAGGGAATAGAAGGGAAACTTACCAAATTTGTAGATGATACTAAGCTGGCAGGAATAGCTAACACCTTAGAAGATAGGCTCAAGATCCAGATGGATCTTGACAGACCAGAACACTGGGCCGTATCTAACAAAATGAAATACAATGTAGAGAAAAGTAAAGTCCTACTCTTAGGCAAGAAAAACTGAAAGTACACATATAGACTGGGTGAAATCAGGCTCAGTAGCAGTAACTGTGAGAGGGATCTTGGAGTCTTAGTGGACAACCAGCTAAATATGAGCCAGCAGTGTGCAGCAGCAGCCAAAAAAGCTAATGCAATCCTAAACTGTATGACCAGAGGGATACAATCAAGATCAAGGGAAGTAGTAATACCAATCTATAAAGCCTTAGTAAGACCATACCTAGATTACTGCATCCAGTTTTGTTCACCACATTATAAAAAATATGTTCATACTCTAGAAAAAGTACAGAGAAGAGCAACCAGGGGACTGGAGGCTAAAACATACAACGAACGGTTGCAGGAACTGGGCTTGGCTAGTCTAGTAAAGAGAAGGACCAGGGGAGATTGATAGAAGTGTTCCAATATTTGAGGGGCTGCCACAGAGAGGAAGAAGTGGTCAAGCTATTTTCTAAAGCACCTGTAGGCCAGATAAGGAATAATGGATGGAAACTGAACAAGGAGATATTTAACCTGGAAATAAGGAGAACAATCAACCAATGGAACAGCTTGCCCTTGGAAGTTGTGGGAGCACTATCACTTGACACTTTCAAGAAAAGATTGGACTGCCATTTGTCAGAAATGGTGTAGGGTCTCTCGCTTGGGCGGGGGGTGTGTGGACTAGATGACCTACAAGGTCCCTTCCAACTCTGATTATCTGTTATCTGTTAAATCTGTTAAAATATAAGTGCCTGAGAAAGAAATAGAATAATATATAACATATAATCCTTTACCTACTGAGGATATATTTTCTTGTACTGAAGTAGAAGTGATAAATGCAATAGGACAAGTGTTATACCTAGATGGTAGTTTATATTTTTTTGGCTTATATGCTTATGCATGTGTATATGCAACAGGGGGACCCTATGCAATATGCTATATGACAAGAGGTATGGAAGTAGTGAACTCCAAGAACATACACACGTAAATGGAGTTATATTATGATATGATGAATGAAGGTCTTTCTAATGGTGGTAGATTTTTTTAGGATACACAGGAGAGACACATGTACACAAAAATGTACACAAAAATAAGGCAGAATCTAAATCTGGGGTAACAGCAACAATTATAATATACCCACATCAACCAATACGATGGCTCATGAGTATAGGGGAAAATTATCTACATTTGAGGTATATTCTGCAGATTGTAATGGTATGATTACAATATTATCTAATATTATCTATTATATTATCTAAAGTAGGGCAGGGTGTTTAGGATTATTTTCCTAGGGACCTTTTGTAACCAGGTGCCTTATTAAAAACTATAAATACAATATCATCAGCTATAGATGTTATGGCTGATGAGATGGGAGAAAAGGGAAATCTGATATGGATTAACCTCTTGTTTATCAAATTTTACCTAGTTGGAAGATTTATTCATTTGCATCATTATTGGTATAATCGGTTTCATTTCTTGTATTTGTATTCATTGTATGCCTATATGTTATGTTGTTAAATATTGTTGTAACACAACCAAACCAAGAAAAAAGGAGATGGTTAAGCCAACAGGAAGTGGAAATTCACAGGTATAAAATAGTGAAATAGAAAAGGGGGGATTGTGATATGTAGAATTATACCTGTGAAAATATAAAGCAATAGTAACAACCATTTTTAACCTCTGTGTTAATCTAAGATAATTTACTGGAATATTATGTAAGAATTTTCTCTTGTTTTGTATAAAGGTTATATATTTTATGAGTCACATTGTCCAGTGTCATATTAATGATGGAGATTATTAGAAATGGAAATGGGTAAACAGGACAAGGAAACAGATGGTATGCTACAATAGGGTGTTGTGTTGGGAGATACGTAGCTGGATAGACTATACATTTGAAACAATATAAACCCCAGCCCTCCCAGGAAACATGTCTTCTGTAGCTCCGCTCATGAGCACAGAATTCTCTTTTTCAAAAGCTCCATAATAAAGCTATTTATTATTCACGTGTCTCCAGTTGTCTTGAATACCTGAATGGTTGATTTTTATCACACAATTTAAACCAAAATGTCTATGTTCCATTTTTGCTGCCTGCCTGAGACTGCAAAACTCGGAAGTGAATAGCAAGTCTTTGGCAAGATATTTAATTTTACTGCTGATTTCCTGTGCACTTTGAACTTCACACAACATAAAACTCTGCTGTAAGTATAAACAAATGGAGCATCACATTAATCCACAAGCATTAACCATTGCCAAGGAATTGCCAAAATCAAGAAATTGTAAATTACTACTTTTTTAAAAAAGAAAAACACATTCCTGTCTCTCTCCCTCCCTCCCTCTCCCTGTGTGTGTGTGTGTGTGTGTGTATACATACATGCATATGTGCATACACACATACATATATGGGGCTGCACAACTGAACATTGTAACAAAAGGAAGAAAAATTTATAAAAAATTGTTCCTTTTGAAATGAATGTCATGCTTAATCTCTGTATAATATTTTTTTTTAAATTTCATGTAGGCAAACATTTAACTTCTGATTTTCTTAAATGAAAGTATTTGGCTTTACAGAAACGAAAATCAGTACTGCTACATTAAATCTTTGTGTTCTTTTCATCTGCTTCCATTTTGCGCTGACATTCAAAAGTTCAATATAATAGATAAAAAACATATGCATGACCAAAATTTCCGCTGAATATCAGTGCTTTACAAGTCCTTTGTGAACTTACTCAGAAGAAACTCGCACTCCACCCAACTCAGTGTAATTGAGTTTATTCCCTGTTAAGTGTGCAAAACATTACAATCTAACAGTGCATTGTCTAATATACCTACTGGTTCTTAGAAGTAAGCTCTATTGAATTTATTGGAACTTAGCTTCCAAGCAAATGTGAATATAAGACTGCAGCAGCTATTGTGAATCTATCTCAAAAGAAAACATACAACATTGATACAAACATACATACATACATACATCCCCACCCTCACACCGTGGGTGTGAGTGTGTGTGTTTGTGTGTGTGTGTGTGTGTGCGTGTGTGTGTGTG
>BLBF01000019.1:4400025-4423901 GCA_015471245.1 Laticauda colubrina | reverse complement strand
AGACAGACAGACAGACAGACAGACAGACAGAGAATGTATAAATATATGTATATATAAACATATGCAGTATAAAAGCTTATGAAAAATATTTTTTTTGGACACAAGTCTTCACCTGAGGGTATAACCACATATATGTTGAATTCATAAATTGATCTGCACTGCAGTTTAATTATCCAAGTTCATTTCTTCCAAGATGTATAAATTGCTTCAGTCACCTGACAAGTCTGCAGTGATACTTTCCCTACTATAAGATGATGAATCAATGGGGCCTCTGGAAAATCTGGAGAAAATTCATTCTTCCATATATTGGGGATACAAGAGCAGGACCAATAGGGAACAACTGTGTACCACATGGCCAGGATTTTAATGTTTCCTTACCCCCAATATAATTCATTGGATTTTCTGGACCCAGTCCCAACTATCTTCATTCTCTTGTCTATTCTTCTCAGCCTCAATGATTTCTTTGTATTTTCTGCGAAAGAAGCCCATCTGCAAATTTAAAAAAAAAAGTGAGGAGGAAAGAAACAACTTTCATGAATATTTGGATTCCTTTTTTGTATTTGTAATATATACAATATTTTCAAGTTGCTTCACCACTCTGTTAATAGAAAGGAACGCATCAGAAAATAAGCAAGCTCAGATCAGGCTTCCCCAGTAAGAAGCATTCCAGAAGTGTAGGAAATTTCAAGATATGTATTCAAATACATATGAAGTGTAGTACTTCAAGCAGAGATATGATTTGGAATTATATTGGGTGTGGAAGATTCATGGATCAAGTAATTATGAACATAAGAGAAAAAGGCATGTTGGTTTCGAATAGTCCAAACAAACAAACATGCTCCTGAGAAAATAATGAACAGAATGTGAAGTTTAAAACTCTCTTCTGTAGTTGATTCCCACCATTCAGATATAAAGAATTGTATGATCTTTGCTTTCCTTTAGCCTAAATCTACAGTATCCAATTTGATAGCCTACCTTTTGGTCCCTTCACAGTAATTATCATTATTCCTCTATTTACTGACAGTATTGTTCTCTGCTTTTTTACTTTCAAAGATTGATAATGGAAAATAAAAGGGGCCTTTGTTGTTGAAACACAGATTTATGTACTTCCTACTCTATATCAAAAAGGCACCTATTTAGGAATTACAAGCACCAAAAATGTATAATACAGAGAAATAATGTTACAAAAGGGTATTCTATTTGATTACAAGACATGATAGGAAAAAGAAGCACTGAAATAATTTGATGTAGGAAATTCCTGTGTTGAAATATAGTAATACATTTTTCCCCTTTGCAGCCTTCCCTACTTATTATTCTTCACATCCTGCTCCATCTAAAATTCCAGTGCTACCTGTTTTTTGATAGGAAAAGGATAAAGGTTCTTGGGGACACGAGGGCTACTATGCTTTCTCAGGTTACAGTAGTTATTTTTAGAGAGGCTTCAGGAGAAGGGCTTATACTTCTCCATAAGACTAACATTTGATGACCTACCTTTATTTTGCACAAGAACACAAATTCCTTTCCTATCTAATAAGCAGAGATTCTCTAGGGGCCACCTGCTCTTGGCATTTCAGCAATATATTTAATGGCCACAGCCTGGAATTCAGTGCTGCTTAAGGAAGTAGCAATGAGAAGGTTTTGTTGCTCATTAAGATGTTTTAATCACCTTTAACAATTACTTATACCAAGTTTCAGTTGAGGAAATATTCAAGCACAACTTTTTTTTTGTTAAAACTTATATTAAAAGTATCTCATGATATTCTGTAAGAAGTAAGTATTTAACACTCATATTAGCTATCAGCTACATAAGAGGGGTACAGTTGCAAACTCAGCATAAATCCAGCAAATTTTACCTCCTATACAAACCTCTGAATATCAAACGATCAAGAAACATTGTATTGTTTCAATGGGGATCATACCCATGATATCAGATAACATCTGCACACTTTCTGCTCAGTTTGAAAATGTGGGCCGCTATTTTGACAGATCATTTATTATTAATTGGTGGCTTTACAACTCCCCTTCTCAAGCAAAGAAATTGGCTTCTGTAAACAGTTGCACTTTTCTTCCTTACTGAGATTTTTATGTTATTCCATAAACAAAAATAATTCCAATGCAGAGATTTGGATAACCATTCAAAAGTAATTGCTCAAATGTAGTAACATGTCCTTGAGATCATTAAGTCAATATTTTGTTCATTGTAATTAAACATTTATGTAACTCCTACTGTTTTAAGCATGTTTTCATCCTCCTGCAATGTGTGAAGTTTTGATGTACCTCCATCAGTCAGATGCTATTATTCTCTTTCCCAAGATGGAGTATATTTAAAGCACCTTTGATCCTGCTATGCTCCTCTTAAGTATAGATTTTTAATCAAAAATCTTTTATGGAATTGTAGGTCCTACAACAATTTAGAATTTGGGGATATTTCTAATTAAATGCAATGCTGGCAAGCAAGAAAAAATATTGTTTATACAATGAACTAGCACCATGATGGCATGCATGCCAGAGATGGCACGCAGAGCACACTCTGTAGGTATGCAAGCTGTCTCCCCAGCTCACCTCCACCATGCATCCATGTGCACCTCCCACCAGCCACCTGGTCTTCAGGTCTCTGCCACACATGCATGGGGGACATGTGCACATTGCATTTTGGGGATTTGCATGCATGCATGTATGCACATATGTGCGCACACGCTTTGGGCACTCAGTACCGAAAAGGTTAGCCATCACTGAACTAACATATAGCACTGATGGGCTGCATGTCCAGCATTATCTTTCAATCAGCTTCATTAATTATTCTGGATACCATTGAGAAAGTTTGCTTATCTCACCTCTATATCAATAACTCCCCATTCTAATGCACATTGTGATAAAATTTTAATAGAATAATTTTTCAACTTAGAAACAGTTCACATGCTTTTCTTCCAGTTGCTCGTCATCAGAGTTGGAACGGAATCCATGATCGTGCATGGTTTCACTCCAAGCTCACTTATTGGAGCTCACTTATTGAAGCTGGAACCACCCTGGAGGGGTGGTGAAGAAAGGGGGAATCACTTGGAGGGTAGAAGGGAACCACAATTATCCTCTCTGACAAAAAAAAATCCTCCCAAAGACAAGTTGCAGCGGTGGTCTAAAATGGCCACCACAAAGACAGGAAGTAGTCTGGAAAACTAAAGGGCCTGTCACATTGGCCGACGGATGCAAAACGTTTGTAAAAAGGACATAGCGGACGAGAAAATGTTCCATCCGTTGTTATCCGATTTCAAAAGTGCCCTGAATTTGCATAAGAAGAGCGGACAACAACGGAAAGGAACGGACAGGGGGAGGATGTAGCCAGGATGTAAAATGGATGCTCCACGGAAGCCTAGCGGATGGAAGCAGATGGAAGCGGATGACACATCCGCAGGGCTTCCGGGGGAGCACAGTGAAGTGAACGCGCAACGGAAAGAGCGGATGCAGAGCAAATGCAGAGCGGATGAAGCAGATGCAGAGCGGAAGCCTAGTGGATGGCTAGCGGATGCCTAGCGGATGCTGAGCATTCACTGAGCATGTGGGGAGGATGCATTGCATCAGCCCCGCGGTTATAAAGGGAAGCAGCTCGCAAGCAGGTCACCATTCAGAGGAAAGACCTGCTGCCAGACACAGCTCCAGCCAGCCAGCCAGCCAGCCAACAACCATGGGAAAGAAGAGAAAGCCTGTGGCATCTGCTGCCAGCCCTGAAAAGAGGGACAGGGCCACCATCACACCCCCTGGCCCTGACTCTGCTTCTGCTGGGGCTTCTGCTGCTGGGGATGACTCTTCTGGTGCTGGAGCTTCTGCTGGTGCTGCTCCTGGTGCTGGGGCTTCTGCTGGGGCTTACTCTGCTGATGCTGCTCCTGGTGCTGGTGCTTCTGCTGGTGCTTACTCTGCTGGCGCTGCTCCTGGTGCTGGGGCTTCTGTTGGGGCTTACTCTGCTGATGCTGCTCCTGGTGCTGGTGCTTCTGCTGGTGCTTACTCTGCTGGCGCTGCTCCTGGTCCTGCTGGTCCTGCTGGTGCTCCTGGTCCTTCTGGTGCTCCTGGTCCTGCTGGTGCTGCTGGCGCTGCTGGTGCTTACTCTGCTGCTGATGATCCTGGTCCTGCTGTTGCTGCTGTTGCTGCTGCTGCTGCTGGTCCTGCTTTTGCTGCTACTGTTGTTGTTGCTGCTGCTGCTGGTGGTGGTGTGGAGGAGCAGCCCCTACAACCTCGAACCCCCTCTGATGAGGGCCCAGATGGCCCTGCCAGAGGGAGGAAGAGGCATACATGAGAACAAGAACGGGAGAGGAGGCAGTACTCCATCAAAGAGGAACATGAGGATGAGGTGCTGGAATGGCTGAGGGAGAACGAGTATCTTTGGCGGAAGGGACACAGGCTCTATCGAGACACCAAGAGGAAGCAGGCTGCTTGGAGAGAGAAGGTGGAGAGCCTGGGCTACACTTTGGAGGTGCTCCTCAGCTGGTGGAAGCACATGCACACCTGGTACAGGAAGCTGCATCTCAAGAAATTTGGCCAGGCCACGGTCAAGCTGACGGACCAAGAGACCTACATGATAGCCAAGTGTAGCTTCTTGGAGGGTGAGATCCGCCACCTAGGAGCAGCCCCTCTCACAACCCTCTCTCTCAGGCAGCCCACAGAGAGCCAGTCCTCTTGTGGCCAAGAGTCAGCTCCTGTGTCCAGGCAGGTATCTGTGGAGTGTGCCATGATGGAGAACCCCCCGACAGCTGCACTCCCCATGACGGAGCGTGTGGAGGACCCCCTGACGCAGTGGGAGCAAGGAAAGGGCACTTCCACCAGAGAACAACCCACATCCATCCCCAGCTCCACCTCCACAGAAAGCAGGCAGAGAGGCAGACGGGAGGGCCAGAGCCACACTGTCCTGCTGGAGATCAGGGACACCATCAGAAGCAGCGTAGATCTCCTCTCTCAGTTGGTACACACCGATTTCCCATCCTCCGACCGCAAGCCCTTCCTCACCTACATCAACCAGACCCTCATGAACATGTCCGAATCACAGTACCAGGTGATAAAGGATCACCGGTCTTCTTCACAACCCTCCAGAACCAGCTGAACCTGCTCCCACCCAGTGCAGGCCTGCTCCTCCACCCCAGGTGATGTTACTGCCCTTCCAACGCTTTCCACAGGCCCTCACCTACCAAGGCTATGGCTACCAGGGGTTCCAGCAGCACAGGTAACCCTTCCCAGTCCAGGCACAGGTACATCGGACGCCACCAGTGCCACCGATGCCACCGATGCCACCCACACCATCGATGCCACCCACGCTACAGATGCCACCCATGCCACAGATGCCACCCACGCCACAGATGCCACCCACACCTCACCTCGCTCAGCTGCAGACCAGACATCCCCACTACACTGCTCCTTCCTCCACCTCACAGCCAAGCCCAGCCTCAGAACATCTGTCATCGGTATTGGGGCTGACACTCCATGTCCTGGAGGAAGGGGCTCTAAACATCACAGGACTGAGCCAGCTGTCTGAGAGCTTCCTCCACACACTGTCCCCTGTTGTCCTCTTGGGGCCAGGCACCCCAATGATGCCTCAGACCAGCACTCCAGTAGCAGCCACCTCCACAGCACCTGGACCTTCACCCCTGAGACTGGGCATGCCTCAGAGTGTCCAGGAAGAATGTCAGAGACTGGGTGGCTACCTGTTGACTTTATCTTTGCTTAAGACACTTGGGTCATTTTTCTTTTACAGCTTGTTATTAATAAAGATTATCTTTGCTTCACACACTTGCTTCATTTATTTTAGTAAATAAAGTCTTGGTGGAAACTTTTAGAAATGGCTTAAGCCTTTGCATGCTTGTGGGATGGGTTAAGATAGCAGTGGGATGGGCAGGGATACCTTTGGGATGGCTAATAGCTGTGGGATGGGCAGGGATACCTGTGGGATGGGCAGGGATACCTTTGGGATGGCTAATAGCTGTGGGATGGGCAGGGATACCTGTGGGATGGGTAATAGCTGTGGGATAGATAAACCTCCAGTGCAAGCCTAGTGGGACTGTATGGCCCACCCTCACAGGTGCCACACCTTTGGCCCTTTATTATCAATAACAATTTAATCATTCATCCACACATTTCAACATAAACACAACTCTTTATTAAATGCCCTGTTCATTGTAGGGCCACTCAACATACATGGCCCAATCTCATCAGTGTGGTGAGACAGGCTGAAGGAAGCATCCCTTCAGCATCTATCATCCTATCTTGCCACTCCAATGCTCCAGCTGGGGAGTTGCACCAGTGTTTCAGGAGGTTGCGCTGCTTCTTCCCTTCACGTGAAGCTCTGTTGGGGCCTTGCACATCCACAGTGTCTATCAGGTTTCGCCCTTGCCTCCATTCCCCAGGCTCCATGTCCCCATTACCTTGTTGGAGGTCCACGAGCCTGTTCTGCAACACTGGGTAGCGGGTGTGCATGAGATTGTGCAGGATGCAGCAAGCTTCGACTATCCTCCTCACGATCTCTGGGCAATGCTGCATGGTGGTGAGAAGTACCTGGAACCTGTTGGCCAGGATGCCAAAGGTGTTCTCCACCACCCGCCTTGCCCTGGACAGCCTGTAGTTGAAGATCCTCTCTTCATGGGTGAGGAGTCTGGAGGTGTAGGGCTTCATGAGGTAGGTTCTGAGGGAGAAGGCGTCATCCCCCACGATGAAGTAGGGCACATCTTGTGTGTCGTTGGGCAGGGGGTCTGGATCTGGGAAGCCCATGATGAGGTTACGTTCCAGCCCCTCCTTGAGGTGACTGGCGTTGTATACCTGGGCATCTGAAGATGAGACGTTGCCTGAAGCATCGATGTACATGAACTTGTAGTCTGCATTGACCATGGTGAAGAGGATGATGCTGAAGAAGCCCTTGTAGTTGAAATAAATGGACCCTGACTTGGCTGGAGCTTCACAGGCCACGTGCTTGCCATCTATGGCTCCAACGGTGTGGGGGAAGTTCCACTTCTGATACCACTGCTCTGCAACTTTCTTCCATCCTTCTTCAGTGGAGGGGCACTGGAGGAGTTCCTCCAGGTATTCTTCGATGATGGCCTGCACCACTTCTCTGACCACAATACTGATGGTGTTGTGTGGCTCCCTCCAGCCGTACTGCATGATCCTGTACGTGGTCCCTGAGGCCAGGTGGCGCAGAGTCAGTGCCACCTTGAGCCCAGGGTCCAGGTTGGGCCGGACGTTGGTGCTCTGCTTGGTCAACCTGGGTCTCAGCCGCTCCACAACTTCGTCAAACATGGCTGGCGGCATTCTCATGAAGTTCTGGAATGCACGAGGATCTTCGTTCATCAGCTCCACCATCAGCTTGTCATACAGTCCGTACTCTGCTCTTCTGGCGATCCATCTACCCACCCAGACACTTCTTGGCCTCCTCCTTTTCTTCGCGTAGGACAGGTGAAAGAGCCTGTAGATGACTTTGCACTGTTGTAGAACGATGGTGGCTACCAAAAGGTGTGTGCGATGATCCATGGTGGAGATCACTGGATGATGTGGAAGAGCATGAGGCAGATGAAGACTGCTGGACTGAAAGTGAGATCCAGGTGAGTTCCTCCCCCCTTTTATAGGAAATATAGATTTTCCGTTCGGTGTCCTTTTGCATCCTCTAGGCATCCTTCAGACATCCTAAATATCGAGATACATCCCCTCTGTGAATGTTTTTTCTGTTTTAATGCTTTGTATGCGAGCTGCATCCACTTTCATCCTTTCTCCGTCTGTGCTACTAAAGCTGCGTGTCCGTTCCGTGTCCATTTTGCTTCCTCCCTGTGTCCGTTTTCCGCTGGACTGGATGCGATTTGCGCAGATGCGCAGCGGATGCCTAGCAGATATAGCTAACGGATGACAACGGATGTAGAACAGATGTTCCCCGTATGCGTTGCGGATTCAGAATGGACGCGTTGGATACATTTTCCGCTCAAAAAGTTTTGAGCAGCTCAAAACTTTTTGAGTGGATGGCATCTCAGTCAACGGATGCTGGATGGATAGAGAGTATGAAAAACGGACGCAGTGAGTACAGAATGGAAGCATCACGTTAACCAATGGATGGCAAGTGTTTCTCTCCATTTTACATCCTCTTTCCATCCATTGGTGCTGTGTGACAGGGGCTTTAGAATGTGCTGGAGTGGTGAAGTAGCAAGTGGAGTGTGAACCAGGAGAAATACATGGACTTTAAGGTGACCTGGGATTAAGAAATAAATAACAATTTTGAAGGAAAGTGTGTAGTGGCGGCAACTAGAGAGAGTGAGAAAGAAATTGAAACTTATAAAATTGGCTTGAACTATTGCACTAAAGTAACTTAGAGGAGAAAATTCAGAAAAAAATATTTCCAAAAGGCTTGGAAATTAAATTGGATAACCATTGGACTTTTGGCACTAAATAGGCATAAATAAATGCTGGAATTGAATGTGTTGAAAAGAAATAATAGCTAATAATTAAAATTAGTGAATTTAATAAAAGTTTCATAATTAAAAAAGAAACAAAAAGTTACAGAAAGAGTGGATTCTGGAAAAAGAATCAAGAGCGCCACCTGATGGTACAGGAAAAATTTCAGTGATTCTTTGAAAAGTGTTTAGTCTTTCTAATTAATTGGATTTTGGAATTTAAAAGAAAATAAGAGAAACTTCATCATAATAAAATAAAAACCCTGAAAAGTGGTACTAGAATACTACAAGGGGAAAGATGAGAGGTGGTATTCAGCAGGTTCTGACCAATTCTGGAGAACCAGTAGTGGAAATTTTGAGTAGTTCAGAAAACCGGTAAATACCACCTCTGACTGGAGATTTTACAATATCTTTCCCCTGCCACACGCACCAAACCATGCCCACAGAACTGGTAGTAAAAAAAAAACTGAATTCCACCATTGGAAAGGATACTTGAAAATATTACCTTGGAATCACCCAGTGATTTTGGGAAACAGTTGGAAAAGGATCTGACAGAAGACCTGGAAACAAAGACTTCTGGACATTGATTGTTGAAAATAAATATAAAAGATGCTGGTTGAAACAATATACTGGATTTTTGGATCAGATATATTAACTAAGGAAGAAAAAAAAAGGAGCAGACACAATGGGGGAATTACTTGTTGAGATAAGATTGGATTTACAACATATGAAGGAAATGATGAAAGTGAGTATGGAAATGTGTAGCAATATATTATAGAAATTAGAAATGGCGATTCAACTTGAAGAAAAACAAAGGGAATCAGAGGGGGAGGAATTAAACAAAGAGGAAATCAGCTTTGGAGATCAAGCAGAGCAACAATCATTTAAGCGGAGGGAAAGAATTAAAAATTTGTGGTTTGATGTGACTATAAAAGGGGGAATGGTTCAGAAAATGAAACAAAAGAAAGAAAAAAAAGCAGAAGAGGGAAGTGCAAAAGAAAGATCGAGAGTAGGAGGGGAATAAAATAAATAATTGAAATGAGAAATGGAGGGGAATAATAATGCGAAAAAAAGGGAATTAAGATAAAAGACCAGAAAATAAAGAGAAACAGGAAGCAAACAAGAATGAAAAGAAATTACATTGTTAGGAGAGTGAGAGA
Source organism: Laticauda colubrina (assembly GCA_015471245.1). NCBI lineage: Eukaryota > Metazoa > Chordata > Lepidosauria > Squamata > Elapidae > Laticauda > Laticauda colubrina. The sequence continues at coordinate 4,414,333 of BLBF01000019.1, read as the reverse complement.
TAATGGGTAAAAAAAGGAGAGGGAAGGAGATTCCATAAGGTAAGGGGTTGTGATATATAAGAATAAGTATTAAAAATAGTTAAGACTGGAACTGATATTGTTTTTTCTTTTTTATTAAAGCTATATTAGATATAGAATTTAATGAAATAAATATGGAAATGGGAATTTATAATAAGAATTGAAGAGACATCAGGTAAAACAAAGGATGGAGGATTATGTTTATATATCAACAACAGCGGGTTTCAGGATATAACTATAATATATAAATTCTGTGATAAAAACTTAGAATCTTGACATATCAACTGCAAGCCATTTTATTTTCCACATAAGTTCTCTTCATTTCTCCTAATAGCTGTGTTGCTCCACAAGCCTGTGTAAACAAGGCATTATGAATTCTTGCTGATCAAATTATGGAGGCTGACGCCAAACACCCAGATTCCCTTCCCATCATTTTAGGGGATTTCAATTAAGCAAATTTAAGGAAAGAGCTCCCAAAATATTTCCAGCAAATAAATTATCCCACCAGAGGCATAAATACTCTAGACCACTGCTACACAACAGTAAAAGATGCTTATAGGTCTTTACCATGAGCAGCTGTGGGACACTCTGACCACTGTATGATGTACCTGCCTACAGACAAAGACTTAAAACCATTAAACCAACAATTAAATCAGTGAGAACTTGGTCTGATGAAGCAAAGCTGAAGCTCCAGGCTTGCCTTGATTGCACTGATTGAAATGTTTTTGAAGATACCTCTGCAGACCTAGATGAGGTCAAAGATGCTGGAACATCATATGTCAGCTTCTGCAAAGACTTATGTGTACCAACAAGGAACCTGTAAATATATAGTAACAATAAACCTTGGTTCACAGCTAAACTTAAGTAGCTACATCATTCCAAAGAGGAAGCCTACAGAAAAGGTGACAGAATGCTATACAATCAGGCTAGAAACATATTAACAAGAGCAATCAGAGCAGCAAAAAGAAGCTACTCTGAAAAGTTAAGGAATCAGTTCTCAACAAATGAACCAGCAAACACGTGGAAAACTCTTAAAAACATCACTGGCTACAGCAAACCTCCTTCCCAGGCAGAAGGAAATCAACAACTAGCAGATGACCTGAATGAGTTTTACTGCAGGTTTGAAAGGAAACTACAGCTACCTATCTCCACAGCCCCCATCTCAAACACACCAACAACAATCAAGCCTCCTACAACTGGCCCCAACCCATTGGGTTCACAACCTCTGGTGATCACAGAAAAAGAAGTGCAAGATCTATTTCACAGACAAAAGCCAGGAAAAGCACCAGGTCTAGGGAAGATAACTCCTTCTTGCTTAAAAGTCTGTACTGACCAATTGGCCCTCTGAACCTTCAATAGATCACTAGAGATGTGCTATGTTCCTTCCTGCTTCAAATGCTCTACCATCATTCCAATGACAAAGAAGCTCTCCATCAGGGAACTGAATGACTACAGACCAGTTGCTCTTACTTCTCTAGTAATGAAAATCTTTGAAAGGCTTGTGCTGTCCCACCTAAAAACCATAATGGAACTTCTGTTAGATTCCATGCAGTTTGCATACGGAGCAAATAAATCAACAGATGATGCTATTAATATGGCTCTGCATTACATCCTACAACACCTTGAATCTCCAAATAACTATACAATGGTCCTCTTTATGGACTTTAGTTCAGCATTCAATACCATCATTCCAGACATTCTTCTAAATTAAACCAACCAGCAGTATGTGAATACACTTGTAAGCTTCCTAACAGACAGGAAGCAGCAGGTGAAGCTAGGCAGAATTACATCTGATACCTGTACAATTAGCAGAGCACCCCCCCCCCCAAGGCTGTGTGCTTCTCCACTTCTCTTCTCCTATATACCAATGACTGCATCTCAGACAATCCATCTGTTAAATACTGAAGTTTGCTGATGACAAAACAGTGATTGGTCTCATTGAAGACAAAGATGAATCCGCATACAAACAGGAGGTTGTACAACATGCCTCATGGTGTAACCAGAACAATCTGGAACTGAACACACTCAAAACCATAGAAATGGTGGTAGACTTTAGAAGAAACCCTTCCATACTACCACCTCTTACAATACTAGACAACACAGTATCAACAATAGAGACCTTCAAAATTCTAGGTTCTACTATATCACATAACTTAAAATGGACACCTAACATCAAAAACGTCATCAAAAAAGCACAACAAAGAATGTTCTTTCTGTGCCAATTCAGAAAGGATCTGCTGATACAGTTTTACAGAGGAATTATTGAGTCTGTCATCTGCACCTCTATAACTGTCTGGTTTGGTTCTGCAACCCAACAGGACAGACACAGACTTCAGAGGATAATTAGGACTGCAGAAAAAACAATTACTACCAACCAATCTTCAATCGAGGACCTGTATACTGCATAAGTCAAAAAGAGAGCTCTGAAAATATTTACAGACCACTCACATCCTGGACATAAACTGTTTCAACTCCCTCCCTCAAAATGACGCTATGGAGCACTTCACACCAGAACTACCGTGTTTCTCCAACAATACGGCCTCCACCAATAGGAAGCCCCACCATGTTTTATAGGCATTCAATTTATAAAATTGAATTAAGCCACTCCCCCCAAATTAGGGGCCATATTAAACATGCAAAATGGGGGGGGAATGGTGGGGGGGCTTCCATTTAGGAAGTACTTGCATGCCTGGATATGGTGCTGCCTGTGTTGGTGGGGCACTTCATACCGGGAGACCTTTCGCCACCGTTGCTTTTCCTTCTCCCTTGCTGCTGCGGTGTTAGAGGAACGCCGTGACATTTGGCGCAGCCATGTGTGGCCAGTCAGGGCTCCTCCCTGCAACCGGAGCCCCGATGAGACACTTGGCTTCAGGCGCTCCCATTGCCGCGTTCCAAGGGAAGGCGCTCACCCGAGAGGATCTCTCTCTCTCTCTCTCTCTCTCTCTCTCTCTCCCTGCAAGGTCTGCACTAAGGAAGAGGAGGCTGCAGCCAGTTCCTTCTGCTTGCTGAGAGGTGAGGAAGCTGCGGCTTTGCACAGCAAGCAAAGCACTGCTCACCCAGGTGAGATTTGGGAACGAGGGGCAGGAGGAGGCATGCATGCACCTGCGGCTCACCTTCCCGGCTCTGCCCAGCCCGCACAGCTCTGGCCCGGCCCTGACGGGATGAGCGGAGGGTCCGGCGGGGAGGCGCTCGCTGCCTTGGTGAGAGCTCTGCCTCCGGGAAGGAGGGCCCGCCAGTCAGCTGTGCTGGGCCCTCTCTGAGCTTAGTGATTCAAGAACTCTCAAAACACACTTTCCCAACCTTGATACTCACCCAATGTTTGCTGTTCAGGAAAGCCCATGTCCCACTGCACCAACAGATGCAAAGAGGATATAAATGGACAAAAAAGCTTGCCATCCGTTGGAAAACGCGATGTATCCGTTGTGTACTCATTGCGTACGTGTTTCATATGCTCTATCCATCAAACATCCGTCTACTGCTATTTCATCTGCTCAAAAAGTTTTGAGCTGCACAAAACTTTTTGAGCGGATGAACTTTCTGCCACGTACGGTCTACAACCACGACACATACAGCCAACAAATGTTGTATATCCGTTGTCATCCGTTACACGTCCGCTGTATCCTTTCGGCATCCTCTGGCCATCCCCTCAACTCACATCCGATGCAGCTGAAAGTGGAAAGAGGGAGGAAGCAAAAGGTACACGGAACGTCCACACAGCGTGAGTAGCACAGAAATAGAAAGGATGTAAGCGGATGCATCTTGTATATAAAGCATTAAAATGGACAAAACGTTTGTATATGAGATGTATCTTGGATATTTAGGATGCCTGGAGTATGTCTAGAGTATGTGGAAGGACACCTAGCGGAAAACCGACATTTCCAATAAAAAGGGGGAGGAAATCACCTGGATTTCACTATCAATCCAGCAGCCATGGTGTACAGACCTCTTCACCCTTGGTCTTGCTCTTCCACATCATCCATTGATCTACACCTTGGATCATCACACATTCCTTATGGTAGCTGCCATCATTCAACACCAGAACCAAGCCCTCTTCAGACTGTTTCACATTTTCTACGCAAGGAGAAGGAGATGTCCAAGAGCTGTCTGGGTCCGAAGATGGATCAGGAGAAGAGTGGAGTTTGGACTCTATGACAAGCTGATGGTGGAGCTGAGGAATGAAGACACTCATGCATTCCAGCACTTCATGAGGATGCCATCAGCCATGTTTGACAAAGTTGTAGAGTGTCTGAGACCCAGGTTGACCAAGCCGAGCACCAAGTTCCATCCCAGCCTGGACCCTGGACTGAAGGTTGCACTGACTCTGCGCCACCTGGCCTCTGGAACTACATACAGAAACATGCAGTATGCCTGGAGGGTGCCACACAACAGCATCAGCAAAGTGGTCAGAGAAGTGGTGCAGGACATCATCGAAGAATACCTGGAGGAGCTCCTCCAGTGCCCCTCCACTGAAGAAGGCTGGAAGAAAGTTGCAGAGCAGTGGTATCAGAAGTGGAACTACCCACACACCGTTGGAGCCATAGATGGCAAGCACGTGGCCTGCAAAGCTCGAGCCAACTCAGGGTCCTCTTATCACAACTACAACAGCTTCTTCAGTATCATCCTCATTGCCACGGTTGATGCTGACTACAAGTTCATGTACATCGATGCTTCAGGCAACGGGTCAACTTCAGATGCCCAGGTATACAACGCCAGTGACCTCAAGGATGGGCTGGAATGCAACCTCATCATGGGTTTTCCAGATCCAGACCCCCTACCCAATGACACACAAGATGTGCCCTACTTCATCGTGGGTGATGACGCCTTCTCCCTCAGAACCTACCTCATGAAGCCCTACACTTCAAGATACCTCACCCGTGAAGAGAGGATCTTCAACTACAGACTGTCCAGGGCAGGATGGGTGGTGGAGAACGCCTTTGGCATCCTGGCTAACAGGTTCCAGGTACTTCTCACCACCATGCAGCATCACCCAGGGACTGTGAGGAGGATCATGGAAGCTTGCTGCATCCTGCACAATCTCATGCGCACCCACTACCCAGTGTTGCAGAACAGGCTTGTGGACCGTCAACAAGGGAATGGGGACATGGGGCCTGGTGAATGGAGGCAAGGATGAAACCTGATAGACACTATGGATGTACAAGGCCCCAACAGAGCTTCACGTGAAGGAAAGAAGCAGCGCAACCTCCTGGAACACTGGTGCAACTCCCCAGCTGGAGCAGTGGAGTGGCAAGACAGGATGGTAGATGCTTAATGGATGCTTCCTACAGCCTGTCTCATAACACTGATGAGATTGTGCCATGTATGTTGAGTGGCCCTACAATGAATAGGGCATTAATAAAGAGCCTTGTTTATTTTGAAATGTGTTGCTCAATGAATAGATTGTTATTGATGAAAAAAGGCCATATGTGTGGCAGCTGGGTGGGTGCAGTCCCACTATGCTTGCACTGGAGGTTTATCAATCCCACAGCTATCCTTACCTATCCCACAACTATCCTTACCCATCCCACAACTATCCTTACCTATCCCACAAGCATGCAAAGGCTTAACCCATTTTTCAAAGTTTTCACCAACACTTTATTAAGTAAATAAAATGAACCAAGTGTGTGAAGCAAAGATAACCTTTATTAATAACTGTCTCAAGTAAACTGTATGACTTTATTAAAAAAAGCAAAATTACCCAAGTAAAGTGTCTTTAAGCAAAGATAAAGTGAACAGGTAACAACTCAGTCTCTGGCACTATTCTCAGTCACTCTGAGGCATGTCCATGGTCTCAGCTGTCGAGTGGCCAGGGACTGTGGAGGTGGCTGTGCCCAGAGTGCTGGTCTGAGGTGCCATCGGGGTGCTTGGCCCCAAGAGTACAACAGGAGATGGTGAGTTCAGGAAGCTCTCAGAGAGCTGACTCAGTCCAGTGAGGTTGAGAGGCCCTTCCTCAAGGATCTGGGATATCAGGCACAGTACTGATGACAGATTTTCTGTTGAGGGGCTTGGCTATGGGGTGGAGGAAGGAGGAGTGTAGTGGGGCTGTCTGGTCTGCACTGGGTGAGGTGAGGCATCTGTGGTGTACGATGTACCTGGGCCTGGACTGGGAAGGGCTGCCTCTGCTGTGGGAAGTCCTGATACTCGTAGCCTTGGTAGGTGAGGGGCTGTTGAAAGCCGTGGAAGGGCTGTGACATCGCCTGGGGTGCAGGAGCAGACCTGGACTGGGTCGGAGCAGGTTCAGCTGGGCCTGGAGGATGATCTTCTCCTTCATCACCTGGTACTGGGCCTCAGGCAGGTCTATGAGGGTCTGGCTCATGTAGGTGATGAAGGGCTTGCGGTTCGAGGATGGTATGTCGCTGTGGACCAGCTGAGAGAGAAGATCTGTGCTGGTTTTGATTGTGTCCCTGATCTCCAAGAGGACAGTGTGGCTCTGGCCCTCCAGTCTGCCTCTCTGCCTGCTTTCAGTGGAGGTAGAGCTGGGGGTGGGGGTGGGTTGGTCTCTGGTGGCTGCTTCTTCTTCTTGCTCCATTTGAGACAGGGGATCCTCCACGTCCTCTGGCATGGGGAGTGCAGCTGTCGGGAGGATCTCTGCCATGGGGCCCTCCAAAGACACCTGCCTGGATACGGTAGCTGTCTCCTGGCTGGAAGAGGAGTGGCTGTCTGTGGGCTGTCTAGGGAGAGGGTTGACAGAGGGGCTGCTCCTTGGTGGTGGACCTCACCCTCCAGGAAGCTCCACTTGGCCATGACATACATCTCCTGATCAGTGAGCTTGACAGCAGCCTGGCCAGATTTCTTCAGGTGCAGCTTGCCATACCACATGTGCATGTGCTTCCACCACCCCAGGAAGACATCTGAAGTGTAGCCCAGGCTCTCTGCCTTGTCTCTCCACGCTGCCTGCTTTCACTTGGTGTCACGATAGAGTCTGTGGCCCTTTCTCCACAAGTACTCGTTCTCCCTCAGCCATTCCAGCATCTCCTCCTCATGGTCCTTGGAAATGGAGTACTGTTTCCTCTCTCCTTTCTCCTTGCCTTGCCTCTTCCTCCCTCTGGCAGGGGCTTCAGGGCCTTCAGCAGCAGGGCTTTGAAAGCCTTGGGGCTGGTCCACCACAGCAGCAGCAGCACCACCAGCAGCAGCAGGAGAAGCACCAGCAGCACCAGCACCAGCAGGAGAAGCACCAGCAGCACCACCAGCAGTACCACCAGCAGGAGAAGCACCACCAGCAGCAACACCAGCAGCAGCAGGAGCAGAGGCACCAGCAGCTTCAGAGTCAGCACCAGGGAATGGGATGGTGGTTCTGTCCTTCTTGCCAGGGCTGTCATGAGTAGGCACTGGCTTTCTCTTCTTCCCTGACTGTCGAACCATGGTGTTCTTTCAAGATGTCTCTGGCAGCAGGTTTTTCCTCTGAATGGTGACTGCTTGCGAGCTGCATCCTTTTATATCTGTGGAGGTGATGCAATTCATCCTCCCTGCATGTGCAGTGAACGCTTTGCATCCGCTACGCATCTGCTACGCATCCGCTATGCATCCTATAGGCATCTGTGATGTGTCCACATCATCCACTACGCATCCGCTCCTTCTGCTATGTGTCCACTTCGCTATTCTCCCCCGGAAGCCCTGTAGATGTATCATCTGCTTCCATCCGCTAGGCTTCCTATGAACATCCACTTAACATCCTCGTTACGTACTACCCCCGTCCGTTCCTTTCCATTCTGTTTATGCAAATTTTTGCCACTTTTTAGAGCGGATAACAACGGATGGAGCCACCCCCGAAATATTGCTCGTCCTCTGTGTCCTTTTTGCATACATTTTGCATCTGTCGGCCAGTATGACCTAGCCTTAACTAATATTATTGTTGAAAATTCTAGGACATGAAATACATACAAGAAAATGACAACTAAGTTAGGGAAGCTGTTACAAAATAAATAGAAAACATGTCCTATCTTTGGCATTCCTTTCCTATGGATATATTCAAAAGCCAAAACTCTATATCAGCCATGTTATTTCTAATTCCTCTGAATTAGAAATATCCTTTTGCTATATAGAAACAAAACAAAGATTTGCCTGAAAATCTAGGAAGATGGACAAGACGTTTACAATCAAACATGACCATTTTGTAAACACCAGCTGAATACAACCTGATCTCAAGAAGAAGCAATTAAAAAGAATCTATTAAACAAAAAAAAGGGTGAAAAAGCCACACGATTTAAAGCCCATGTCACACTGCCCAACGGATGCAAAAAGGACACATCGGACGAGCAAAATGTTCCATCCGTTGTTATCCGCTCTCAAAAGGGGCAAAAATTTGCATAACTGGAGCAGATAACACAGACACAGGGAGGATGCAGGGCGGATGCAAAATGGATGCAGAACGGAAGCCCAGCGGATGGAAGCGGATGAGAGCGGATGGCGCATCCGCTAGGCTTCCGGGGGACCTCAGCAAAGTGGACGCGGAACGGATACAGCAGATGCAGAGCGGATGCACAGCGAATGAAGCGGATGCACAGTGGAAGCCTAGCGGATGCACAGCGGAAGCCGAACGGATGCTTGGCATTAATTGCACATGTGGGGGGAATGCATTGCATCAGCCCCGCGGATATAACGGAAGCAGCTCGGAAGCAGGTCGCCATTCAGAGGAAAAACCTGCTGCCGGACGGATTGGATGCCTTGCCTGCCCTGCCTGCATGTCTGCCTGCAAGCCTTGCTGCCAGCCTTGCTGCCAGCCTTGGTGCCTGCCTGCCTGCCAGCCTTCCTGCCAGCCTTGCTGTCTGCCTGCCTGCCAGCCTTGCGTGCTGCCTGCCAGCCTTCCTGCCAGCCTTGGTGCCAACCTCCCTGCCAGCCTTGGTTCCTGCCAGCCTCCCTGCCAGCCAGCAAATCCACAACCATGCGGAAGCACAGCAAGCCTCAGCCATCTGCTGCCAGCCCTTGCAAGAGGGACAGGGCTACCATCCCGCCCCCTGGCCCTCACTCTGGTTCTGCTGGGGCTTCTGCAGCAGGGGCTCGCTCTTCTGGGGCTGGGGCTTCTGCTGCTTCTGCTTCTGGAGGAGCTGATGAAAAGCACTCCAGCACCAGCCACCTCCACAGCACCTGGACCCTTCACCCCTGACACTGAGCGACCAAGAGAAGTGCCAGAGACTCATTTTTGTTTCATAGCTTGTTGTTAATAAAGTCTATTTTTGATTCACACACTTGCTTCATTTCTTTTTTTTTAATAAAGTCTTGGTGGAAACTTTTAGAAATGGTTTAAGCCTTTGCATGCTTGTGGGATGGGTAAGGATAGCTGTGGGATGGGTTAGGATACCTGTGGAATGGGTAATAGCTGTGGGATGGGTTAGGATAGCAGTGGGATAGATAAACCTCCAGTGCAAGCATAGTGGGACTGTATGGTCCACCCTCCCAGGTGCCACACCTATGGCCCTTTATTATCAATAATAATGTAATAATTATCCACACATGTCAACATAAACACAACTCTTTATTAAACACCCTGTTCATTGTAGGCCAACCAAACATACATGGCCCAATCTCATCTGTGTGATGAGACAGGCTGAAGGAAGCATCCATTAAGCATCTACCATCCTGTCTTGCCACTCCACTGCTCCAGCTGGGGAGTTGCACCAGTGTCTCAGGAGGTTGCGCTGCTTCTTCCCTTCACGTAAGGATGTGCAAGGCCTCTGTTGGGGCCTTGCACATCATCAGTGTCGATCAGGTTTTGCCCTTGCTTCCATTCCCCAGGCTCCATGTCCCCATTGCCTTGTTGGAGGTCCACAAGCCTGTTCTACAAGACTGGGTAGTGGGTGCGCATGAGATTGTGCAGGATGCAGCAAGCATCCATGATCCTCCTCACGGTCTCTGGGCAATGCTGCATGGTGGTGAGAAGTACCTGGAACCTGTTGGCCAGGATGCCAAAGGCATTCTCCACCACCCGCCTTGCCCTGGACAGCCTGTAGTTGAAGATCCTCTCTTCATGGGTGAGGAGTCTGGAAGTATAGGGCTTCATGAGGTAGGTTGTGAGGGAGAAGGCGTCATCCCCCACGATGAAGTAGGGCACATCTTGTGTGTCGTTGGGCAGGGGTTCTGGATCTGGGAAGCCCACGATGAGGTTGTGTTCCAGCTCCTCCTTGAGGTGACTGGCGTTGTATACCTGGGCATCTGAAGATGAGCTGTTGCCTGAAGCATCGATGTATATGAACTTGTAGTCAGCACCGAACATGGCGAAGAGGATGATGCTGAAGAAGCCCTTGGAGTTGAAATAAATGGACCCCGACTTGGCTGGAGCTTTGCAGGCCACGTGCTTGCCATTTTTGGCTCAAACGGTGTGTGGGAATTTCCTCTTCTGATACCACTGCTCTGCAACTTTCTTCCATCCTTCTTCAGTGGAGGGGTACTGGAGGAGCTCCTCCTTGTATTCTTCGATGATGGCCCACACCACTTCTCTGACCACAATGCTGATGGTGTTGGATGGCACCCTCCAGCCGTACTGCATGCTCCTGTAGGTGATCCCTGAGACCAGGTGGCACAGAGTGAGTGCCACCTTGAGCCCAGGTTCCAGGCTGGTCCGGAAGCTGGTGTTTACCTTGGTCAACCTGGGTGTCAGCCGCTGCACAACTTCATCAAACATGGCTGGAGGCATCCTCATGAAGTTCTGGAATGCCCGAGTGTCTTCCTCCTGAGCTCCACCATCAGCTTGTTGTACAGTCCGTCCTCTGCTCTTCTGGCGAACCATCTTCGGACCCAGACTCTTTTTGGCTGCTTCTTTTTCTTCTCGCAGTACAGTTCACAGAGCCTGCAGATGGCTTTGCACTGTTGCAGAATGATGGTGGCTGCTGGAAGGACTTTGTTACAATCCACGTTGGACATGACTGGATGCTGTGGAAGAGGAAGAGCCAGATGAAGGCTGCAGAGGTCTGCACCGCTGGGGTGCTGTTCTGAAAGTGAGATGCAGATGAGTTGCTCCCCCTTTTTATAGGAAATATAGGTTTTCCACTAGGTGTCCTTTTGCATCCTCTAGGCATCCTCTAGACATCCTTAATATCCGAGATAGGTCCCCTCTGTGAACGTTTTTTCTGTTTTAAACGCTTTGTTTCCATCCTGCATCCGCTAGGCATCCATTCTGCATCCGTTCTGTGTCCGTTCCGCTTCCTCCCTGCGTCCGAGCGGATGCGAGTTGCGCGGATGCGCACCAGATGCCTAGCGGATATAGCGGATGTGTAACGGATACGTAGCGGATGCCTAGTGGATGCAGAACAGACGAACTGGATACATTTTCCGCGCAAAAGTTTTGGGCAGCCCAAAACTTTCGGCGTGGATGAAATGTGAATAAATGGATGCTGGACGGATAGAGAGGAAACAAAACGGAGGCAGTGAGTACATCGTGTTTTCCAACGGATGGCAAGCTTTTTTGTCCATTTTACATCCTCTTTGCATCCGTTGGTTCAGTGTGACATGGGCTTAAAGAAGAGACATTTATTGAGGGGAATCAGATCCTTAGTTAGTAGGAGATCCATTTTAGTAAGAGTCTTTATATCTGCAATGATATATCTTATCTTTTCAAGTAAATTTCCTGTTTTCCCAAGAGAAAGGTAAAAATAAAGGCAGGTACCTGGGAGGAAGCCTTTAACAGAGAGCAACTTTTTCATAGCTGAAATCAACATTTCATCTGTCAAATACTGTAGCACTTGACATAGTGAGTGGAATGAAGTGAGAGGCTTCTGAAGATAATTTCCACTTACTGGTAAGATTGAAAGAATTTAAAGGCAAAAATACAAGAACCCCACAATATATGCCAAAGGATGTGAATGAGTGAGTAAACAGAGCAAAGAACAAACAAAATGTAAGGCAGAAACTCACAAAATCTAAAATGAAACAAAACTAGAATACTCAGACACAAACCTCAGATGAAATGGATTGAATCATTTTAGACCAGGGTTGTCAAACTCGCATCATCATGGTGTCATCATGTGATGTATTGGAACATTTTTCCTTTCGCTAAACCAGGTGTGGGTGTGGCCAACACATGACGAGGTGTGGCCCACGGCCTGGGAGTTTGACAGCCCTGCTTTAGACTGAATCCAGACCAAAATTACTCAGGGGAGGGAGGGGCAGCCTTCCCTCCCATTATGACTGTTACATGTGTTGAGTTACAGATTGTATCATCTCTAGCCAGCATGGAACTTCTCACCAGAGATATGAATTTTAACTCCAACATTTCTAGAAGGCAACATAATAAGTAAATTTCAGCTACTGAATTATTTCCCTTTATTGCTTGAGTATCCATTGTCCCACCACTCCAACACATAATATTCATTCATTTAAGCACTGGGTCCCAAATTTATTGTTTAAAGAGAAGAAGTCCATGGACAGTTTGATCTCTTTAATAAATCAATGAGCACAGCAGACATAACTGTTGTTGCACCATCATCTTTCAAAGGAATTTAATAAATACAGCAGGACACAAGTGCTATATGACTTGCACCCATCCCTGAAATATGCACATATTTGATTTATCTTTTTTTTTAAATGGCTTACTGAGCTTTAAAGATATCTATTCTTCATACAAATCACATATTTTGAACATTTGCAGTTAAGATCAAAATTACAAAAATGAATTTTAATTTCCTCCAGGACCAAACAAACAAGAACAAATTATTTCCTACTGTTCTTTTAATAAAAACTGCTGGCTTGCAAAACATCTGCTTCAGAAATTATCATTAAAAGTTTGCTACAACAATTTCTAGCATTTCTAGCATTTCACCTTTTAGCATTTGGATAAAGAGTTGCTTCCCATAAGCAATAAAAAAAGTTGGAAGAGTTAATCAATATTAATGAAACAAGAAATTAGAATCTACAGATGATCTTGCTAATGAGTTCAGAAATAGAGTTCCTGTAATAAGCTAAGAAGTTCAGTAAAATCAAGACAAAATATAGGCAGATCAACAAAGAGGAAGGGAGAGTTTTCAGATTGATACATGAAATCTGTCTTGGCTTTGGTTCCAATGCAAATAAAAGTTTGCATTATTCATATTCAACTATGATTCATTCTTCTAACTTCTTTGTCAGCTTGAATGTCTTCTCCTTTATCTTCTGATATGTGAATTTGCTTCTCTTTTTGTAAATTGCAGTTAACAATGGTTTGCCTGAAGATAAGCCTGACTAAATAACCTACTCTAGTATTTAAACTACTGGAGTATGGAGTATTTAAATTATTCAATGCATCAATAAAATACCTACAACACAATGAGTATTTTAGAGTACATTATATGAAATCTAGGATTTTGTTTAACAAAACAAGCCATGGTAACTTGATTAGAACATTATGCCAATCTACACTGGGCAGGCTTATATCATCTTAAATAAAATGTAGAATAGTGTCAGATCCCTATATCTGCCATTCTTCTATGGAAGAAACGGGGATTAGATTTGATACATTTAATTATTTTCCTCTCTATATATCCTAAACATTCTATTTCTTACATTGTCTGTTGTATAACCTTGTACACGATTTATAACCATTGCCTGGCATCCCAGGTGCCTGGAAAATTCTCTTTCTTGGGGAGATGCAAGAGGAGAAGGGGCCATGTAGATTGCAGTGCTGGAAGGTACCTCTGGGAACATCCTTATCTACTTAGTCAAAAATGCTGGTATAATAACATCTTCATACTTGCTGATTGGTAGAATACACATCGGACTATTGGGAGTGGTCTCTAATTCCCTTTATCCTAGTAGCATGCCCTGAGGGATCTCGGATCCTGCTTTGAATTTTGACTTGCTTTTACCTCCCTTCAGTAAAAAGATTCCTTTTTAAATACAAAGTTTTCAAGAGTCTACACTTATTTTATAAAGAGCGGAGAGCTGGTTCTTACAAATAAAATTTATAGTGAACAAGGCTAATAGATAGGAATGAATTAGATGGTGGGATTAATAAAAAAAATGGAAGTAGACTTTTAAAATTCTTTGGGGTTACAGTCAAGATAATTCTCATGTCTTGGGGAAATTTAAGGGGAGAAGGGGCCGTGTAGACTGCAGCACCAGAAGGTACCTCTGGGAACATCCTTATCTACTTAGTCAAAAATGCTGGTATAATAACATCTTCACACCTGCTGATTGGTGGAATGCACATTGGACTGTTGGGAGAGGTCTCTAATTCCCTTTATCCTAGTAGCATGCCCTGAGGGATCTCAGATCCTACTTTGAATTTTAACTTGCTTTTATCTTAATTCAATAAAAAAGATTTCTTTTCAAATACAAAGTGTGTGCCTATCTGACTAACGCTGCACATTCTGTTTAGCTTGTCTAC
>BLBF01000019.1:4334220-4381327 GCA_015471245.1 Laticauda colubrina | reverse complement strand
CTATCTTAACCCATCCCAAAGGTATCCCTGCCCATCCCACAGCTATCCTTACCCATTCCACAAGCATGCAAAGGCTAAACCATTTCTAAAAGTTTCCACCCAGACTTTATAGAAAAAAAATAATGAAACAAGCGTGTGAAACAAAGATAAACTTTATTAATAACAACCTGAAAAGTAAACATGAACCAAGTCAAGTGTCCAAATAAAGTCCAAAAATATCCAGGCAGCCAGTCTCTGGTACTCCGCTTGGTCACTCGGAGGTGTGTGCCCAGTTTAATTTTTAGGGTGCAGGTGCTCTGGAGGTGGGTGCTGCTGCAGTGCTGGTCTGAGGTGCTGATGGAGTGCCTGGCCCCGAGAGGACAACAGGGGACGGTGTGTTCAGAAAGGTGTTGGACAGCTGGCTCATCCCTGCGATGCTGAGAGTTCCTTCCTCCATGCCATGGGGTGTCAGCCCCAGTACCGAGGACAGATGTACTGAGGCCGGGCTTGGCTGTGGGATGGAGGAAGGAGTAGTGTAGTGGTACTGCCTGCTGTGCAGCGAGCTGAGGAGTGGCGTGGCTGGCATCGATGTCATCGGTGGCATCATTGGCGTGGGTGGCATCGGTGGCATCAGTGGAACAACTGGCAACGGTGCTGCCCGATGACTCTGTGCCTGGCCTGGGAAGGGCTGCTGCCTGTGCTGCTGGACCTCTGGGTAGCTGTAGCCCTGGTAGGTGAGGGGCTGTTGGAAGCCTTGGTGTGGGAGGGACATCACCTGGGGTGGAGGAGCAGACCTGGACTGGGTGGTAGCAGGTGCCTCTGGGTCTGGAGGGTTGTTAATCAGTGTGCAGATCCTCTCCTTCACCAGCTGGTACTGGGGATCCGGCATCGCCTTCAGGGTCTGGTTCAAATAATTGAGGAAGGGCTTGCGGTTGGAGCAGGAGGAGTCGATGGGGACTAGCTGAGAGAGAAGACCTATGCTGGTGCGGATGGTGTCCCAGATCTCCACCAGGACCTTGTGGCTCTCCCCCTCCTGCGGTCTGCTCTCTGCCTTCCTGTGGAGGCGGCGGTGTGGGTGGATGGAACTTCGGCAGCGGTGGACTCGATGTTTCCTTTCTCCCACCGCACCAGGGAGTCCTCCTCGCTCTCCACCAAGCTTTCAACACCTGCCTGGGGGTTCTCCGCCATGGCACACTCCACCGAAACCTGCCTGGAGACAGGGACTGACTCTCGGCTGGAAGAGGACTGGGTTGCAGCAGGCTGCCTGAGAGTGAGTGTAGACAGATGGGCTCCTGGTGCTGCTCAGTGGTGGATCTCACCCTCCAGGAAGCTGCACCTGGCCGTGACGTAGTTCTCTCTGTCCGTCAGCTTGACTGCGGCCTGGCCAGATTTTTTGCGGTGCAGCTTCCCATACCAGGTGTGCATATGTTTCCACCAGCTGAGTAGTACCTCCAAAGTGTAGCCCAGACTCTCTGCCCTCTCTCTGCAAGCAGCCTGCTTCCGCTTGGTGTCCCTGTACAGCCGGTGTCCCTTCCGCCACAGATAGTCCTTCTCTCTCAGCCACTCCAGCACCTCATCCTCGTGCGCCTCCTCAATAAAGTACTGCCTCCTCTCCCGTTGACGCGTCTGCCTCTTCCTCCCTCTGGCAGGGCCATATGGGCCCTCATCAGAGGGACTTCGACGTTGTAGGGGCTGCTCCTCCACACCAACAGCAGCAGCAGAATCATCATCATCAGAAACATCACCAGCAGGATCATAATCAGCATCATCATCATCATCATCATCATCAGCAGCAGCAGCAGCAGCAGAATCACCAGCAGGATCAGAATCAGAATCAGAATCATCATCATCATCATCATCAGCAGCAGCAGCAGCAGCAAGACCAGGATGAGCACCAGCAGAGTAAGCACCAGCAGCAGGACCAGCAAGACCAGGAGCACGAGCAGAACGAGCAGGACCAGCAGGACCAGGAGCAGCTTCAGCAGAGTGCGCAGCAGCAGAAGCACCACCACCAGGAGCAGCTTCAGCAGAGTACTCAGCAGAAGCACCACTGCCAGGAGCAGCCACAGCAGAACTCCAGCAAGAGAAGAGCGAGCCCAGGCAGCAGAAACCCCAGCAGAAGCAGAGTCACGGACATAGGGCGGGAGGGTGGCCCTGTCCCTCTTGCTAGGGATGGCGGCAGGTTGCTGAGCCTTTCGCTTCTTCCCCATGGTTGTGGGGTTGCTGGCTGGCAGGAAGGCTGGCAGGCACCAAGGCTGGCAGGCAGCCTGGCAGGAAGCCTGGCACCAAGGCTGGCAGGAAGCCTGTTAGGAAGGCTGGCAGGAAGGCTGGCAGGAAAGCAGGCACCAAGGCTGGCAGGCAGACAGGCTGGCAGGGAGGCTGGAAGGCAGGCTGGCAGCAATGCTGGCAGGGAGGCTGGCAAGGAGGCTGCCCAGGAGGCTGGAAGGCAGGCTGGCAGCAAGGCTGGCAGGGAGGCTGGAATGCAGGCTGGCAGCAAGTCTGGAAGGCAGGCTGGCAAGGAGGCTGCCCAGGAGGCTGGAAGGCAGGCTGGGAGGCAGACTTGGAGGCAGGCTTGGAGGCAGGCCTGCAGGCAGGGCAGGCAAGGAACTCAAAGTGTCCAGCAGCAGGTCTTCCCTCAGAATGCTGGCCACGTGCGAGCTGCTTCCCTTTATATCCGGGGGACTTGCGCAATGCATCCCCCCCGCATGCGCAATTAACGCGCAACATTCATTCCGCTTCTGCTGTGCATCTGCTAGGCTTCCGCTGTGCAGCCGCTTCATCCCCTGTGCATCCGTTTTGTATCCGTTTTTTCTGTTCTGCATCCGCTCTCCTGAGACCCCCCCGAAGCCCTGCGAACACGCCATCCGTTCTGCATCCGCTGGGCTTCCGTTCCGCATCTGCTTTGCATCCTCCCTGCGTCCTCCCCATGTCCGTTTCATCCGCTCCAATTATGCAAATTTTCGCCCCTTTTGAGCACGGATACAACGGAAGGAACATTTTTCCCTTCCGTTGTGTCCTCTTTGCATCCGTTGGGCAATGTGACACGGCCTTAAATCTGTACATAGTAAAGACAAACATGAGAATTCAGCCTCCATTGTTGACAAACTTCGATGTTTCTGTCGAATAAATCTCCATCCAATCAATGCTTTTCCCAATAATACAGCAGTACCTGATGTAGATTCGTGCATTTATGTCTGTAGCAAAACTTGCATCAGCATGTGCAGTCAAATTCAGTTCATCTTCAGGCTCCAAATACAATGCATAATGTATTGTTTGTTTCAGATATCTTAACACACATTTAGCAGCTTGCCAGTGCCTTTCAGTTGTCTCAGCATTAAATCTCGCTAATTGATTAACACTGTATGCAATATCTGGCCTTGACTAATTACTGAGATAAGATAAACAACTAATCAAGGACTGATAAATGTTCTTATTAAAAATAGGACTTTGAACATCACTATGGCTAAACTCCTGGCTCATTGGTGTTTTAGCCAGTTTACAAAGTTCCATTTTAAAACTTTTTAGTAATTGGTTAATTTTTTCTGCCTGTGAGATCTTGTATCCTCCCCTAGTTCTATCTATCTTTAAACCAAGATAATGTTTGATTTCTCCTAACTGTTTTATCTTAAATTTATTTTCCAGCAGTGAAATTATCTCAGTAGCTTCTTGTTCAGTTTTGGTGATTAATGCTATGTCATCAGTAAACAATAGCAACAATGAAATTACACCATTACTTTCTCTTTTAAACAAATGTGGATCAGCCATGCCAGCTACAAAACCTATTTTAATTAATTATTTAACTATACATTGGTTCCACTCATATCCTGATTGTTTTAAACCCTAAAGACTCTTTTTCAATTTCCAGCAATCATTATTATCAGTATTATCATTTTTGAGACCAACTGGTTTCTTTAAATAGATAGTGTGTTGCAACGGTGCATGCAGATATGCTGTCTCTACATCCAAATGATTTACAATATATTTCTCCTTAGCTGCCCACACTAATGCTGCCCTTAATGTAGTAGCCTTCAGACTAGGTGCAAACATCTCATCATAGTCATTTGCTGTCTGATTAAATCCTTGTGCTACTAACCTGGTTTTATGGGTAACAGTCCCATCTACACCTGTCTTCAGTTTATATATCCATTTACATCCTATAGCTTGTTTACCTGCTGGTAACTTAACATTTTCATATACCTCCAGTCTTTTTAATGATTCCAGTTCCTTATCCATTGCTTTCTGCCAAGCAGCCTGATCCTCAGCAGGATACAGTTTTAATTCATTATAATTACTTAGTACTGTATTCACTTAGATAAATATTCACTTAGATAAATACTGTATTCACATAGATAAATATTCATTCAGGTGGTCGTGTTACTCGGGTTGAACGTCTTGGTAATACAGGGCAACTGGTGGACTTTCCTGTGCCACCTGCTCCTGTTCTTCTATTTCTTTCTGTGCTTGTTCTACTACTTCCTCCTGTTCTTCCTTTTTAATGGCTATTTGGGGTGTACTGATTTTATCCTTTGGGACTATTTAGGTGTCAATAATAATATAATTGCTGGATTCCTGTTCCAGTTTATCCCACCCAACGTGCTCAAGAAATTTTGCATGAGCACTACAATAAATATGAGCTGTGCCTTGCCCCCAAAATTTAAATGCTCTATGGTTGGCCTCATAACCCACAAAAAATAACTTCTTAGCTCTATGTTGCCCTTTCAGTCTTACTTGTGAGGGAATATGCACCCATGCTGGAGCTCCAAATATGTGTAGGTAACTTGAATTTGGTTTTCTGCCATGCCAATGAGTGAATGGCAATTCTCCAGTTGTTGTATCAACCACATTGTTTAAAACACGGTTACTATACATTATGGCTTCACCCCACAGTGTTTCAGGTAAACCTGAATCAGATAACATAGTGTGAGTCATGGCTTGTAATGTTTGCCCTCTTCTTTCTATAAACGAGCTATGTTGTGGTCTGAAGGGTGCAGAACGTTAATGCTCAACACCAACCAATTTCAGCATATTTTGGAATCTTTTGTTAACAAATGCAGTCCCATTATCAGTTACTAAAGTAATTACTTTACTTTTCATTTTTCTCTCAGCAAACCTTAGCCAGTTAAATAAATGTTGGAATGTTTCTGTTTTGTTTTTCATAAAATAGCAGAAACCATATCTTGAGTAATGGTCCATAATACTCAAAATATAATAGGCACCCCCTAAACTTAGTTTTTTAGGATCAATTATGTCAGCAAAAACAACCTCGAAAGGTTCTTTGGTCTTAAACCCATTAAGTCTGTTTGCAGGAGTAACTTTACTCTTTTCTTGACTACAAGCATTACAGTGTAAATACTTGCTACAAGGTTTCAATTTTACTCCCTCTGCCAATTTAACAGTTTGTTTGAGAATTTTGAAATTAATGTGCCCTAGATGTCTGTGTAGTAAATGTATACATCCATCATGTGGCTTAACATTGCTATAAACTGAGTTAGCCATCTTCAACTGATCATCATGTATTACATATAAATCATTCTTTAAATAGTAGTAACCCTTTTACCCTCTTTCTCTATTATACAGTTATCTCCCCTAAAGGTTACTACATAGCCAATATTAACTAAAGCCCTTACTGAAAGCAAATTAAATTTCAGTTTAGGTACATATAACATAGTTTAAATGTTCGTTTATGCAAGAACAATATGCAGTACCTTCACTTGATGCGTTCATCTTCCATCCATTTGCCAATGATGGACATCTTTACAAACCTTTTTCTATCTTTAGCAATGCATTGTGATGCTCCATTATCAACAACCCACAAATCATTATTTACAGTTGAATTGCTAGACATAGCTAAACTAATATTCTTTTTAGCCTTCTGGTGTTTACTGGTATTCTGTTGTTTTCTTTTCTTACAGAATCTAGTTATATGTCCCCTAGTCGCACAAAAA
The DNA here is from genome assembly GCA_015471245.1 of Laticauda colubrina. Lineage (NCBI taxonomy): Eukaryota > Metazoa > Chordata > Lepidosauria > Squamata > Elapidae > Laticauda > Laticauda colubrina. The sequence goes on along the minus strand of BLBF01000019.1, from coordinate 4,375,403 downwards.
AAACATTTCCTAACAATGTAGGCAGCTGAAGATAAATCCTCTTCTTGTGGTTGTTCCTTCTCAGTTGGTCTCTATCTAGCCGCCTTCTTGCTTCTTCTAACAACCTTCCGGTTATGTCAGTCAATGTCAGTTTATCTCTGGGCAGGACTTCCAGTGAAGATACATAATCATCACAACTTTCATCCAATGAGGACAGAATGATGTAAACTTGATGCAGCTGTGAAAATATTAGTTCTTTTTCATGTAGCTCTTGAAAAGTTCTTTTCATGAAAATCAAATGAGCTAATATATCTCCACCTTTCAGAAGACGTGCTCTAAACAGTTTACGTGTAAGATGTATGTGTGCACCTACACTGTCACGAACATAAATCCTCTTCAAATTCTCCCAACACCTAGCAGCAGACTCTTCTCCACGAATATGGACTAGCTGCTGGTCATTCAGTGTTAGTCCAATTATACAAAGAGCTTGTTTGTTGTTCTATTTAAAGTCAGCAAGCTTCTTGGCATCATCCTCATTTTCTGTATCCCAAGCATTTACATCTGGTGGGTCTTGAACTACATTCCATAAACCTTCTTTATGCAGAAGTAGACTGCACTTCATAGACCAGAAAACATAGTTTGTTCCATCCAACTGGGTTATCAGTGATAGACTTGTTGAAGTGACTTGTGCCATCTTTGGATAGTAAACCACAATTAAACAATAAACAGCTGTCTGTATATAGTACTGTGCATTCACACTAACTCTCAGTTATCTGAGGCTGGTATGCCCTGGGCCCATAACCAGTGTTGAGGTAATTCCCCGTTCGGAGAATGAGCACATTTCGGGAGACATATAGAGAATAATGTTGGAATAATACACACACAGTATAAAGATACGCTGTACAGTAAGTATTGCTTTTTACTTCCAGAAAGGTTCAAGCTAAGTGCAAAATAAGCATTCCAAAAGTCATTCACAGGTTAATCAGTCAGTTTTTCAATCTAGGGATATTCCATTAACAAAGTCCAGTGTCAAAAACAGTTAAGTATCAGACTTACATTAAATCCAGAAATATCAGTCAATTAGGAAAAATGGAGCAACGGCAATACTTTCCAACAGAAGGCAATAAAGATACACTCACACTGTCTTCTGAGACTCAGACTAAGACAAACCAGGTTTCTGGCTCCATCTTATGGCTGTTTGAAAAACCATACCCAATTGCATGCTCTTGCATTCCCTTAAAGAGATATGGTAGCAGAGGATGGTTAAATTGTTGCTCTAATAGTAAGTTAAGAGGGGAACTTCCAGCTTGATATCATGCCAAGAGAGCCAGGTAAAAGCTGGGTTCCACATCATTTTGTTAAAAACAGATCATGCCAAACCAATCTTATTTCATTTTCAACATAGTGACTAAATTAGGAGACCAGCGAAATAATGTGGACATAATATAGTGAGACTTCAGCAAGGCATTCAACAAAGTAAATCACAACCTACTTCTTGGTAAGCTAAAAAAAAAAGTGGGATAGATAGCATAACCACCAGATGGATTTTTAACTGGCTGACAAACCTTATTCAACAAGTAGTCCTCAAAGTAAGCAGTGGGGTACTGCAAGGTTTTGTCTTAGGCCCAGTTCTATTCAATATCTCCATAAACGACTTAGATGAGGGAATAGAATGGGAACTTACCAAACTTGATGATACTAAGTTGGGAGGAATAGCTAACACCCTAGAAGATAGGCTCAATATCCAGATGGATCTTGACAGACTTGAACACTATCTAACAAAATGAAATTCAATGCAGAGAAAAATATAGTCTTACACTTAGGCAAGAAAGTCCAAAAGCACACATACAAACTGGGTGAAATCAGGTTTAATAGCAATAATGGTGAGAGGGATCTTGGAGTCTTAGTGGACAAGCAGCTAAACATGACCCAGCAGTGTGCAGCAGCAGCCAAAAAAGTCGATGCAATCCGAAGCTGCATTAACAGAGGGATACAATCAAGACTAAGTGAGGTACTATAAAGCCTTAGTAAGACCACACCTAGAAAACTGAATCCAGTTTTGGTTGCCACACTGTAAAAAAGATGTTGAGACTCTAGAAAAAGTGCAGAGAAGAGCAATCAGGATGATTAGGGACTGGAGTCTAAAACATATGAAGAAGATTACAGGAACTGGGCATGGCTAGTCAAGTGAACAGAAGGACCAGGGGGATAGCAGTGTTTCAATATTTGAAACTAATGTGAAACATGGAGAAAAAGGGGTCAAGGCACCTGAAGGCCAGACAAGGAATAATGGATGGAAACTGATCAAACAGAGATTCAATCTAGAAAAGGAGAAATGTTCTGACCGTGAGAACAATCAACCAATGGAACAGCTTGCCTTCAGAAATTGTGGGAGCTTCATCATTGGAGGTTTTCAAGAAGAGATTGGACTGCCATTTGTCAGAAATGATGTAGGGTCTCTGCTTGGGCAGGGGTTGGACTAGATGACCTACAAGATCCCTTCCAACTGTTAATAAATTAATAAATAAGCCCAGCTGATTTATCTCTGCCGGGGAGTCCCAAGAGGTCTACATCACCCTGGAGGGGTGACGAAGAAAGGAGCGATCCCTTGTTGATCACGGAAGGATGGCCTTCTTCCAGCTTGATCCAAGGGCATTCTCTGGACTGACTGAGGAAAGGACAGCCATAGTTGTGTGGTGTGCCCAAAGCTGTGATAGCCGAAGAAGAAAGCACAATCAGCAAATTGTGGTCAGTGTGCTGGATCTGAGTGAGATTTTATCCTATTTCTACCACTTAAGACTTATATTTGGAAAAAAGATAACTTTTGAAGCAAAAAAACTCTTTAGAGGTGAGAGGTAGGGACTTTTATTCCCTCCTCTAAAAGGAGTGATGACTTAAATATTTATAGAGACAGACACAGAGAAAAAAAAGTATATTAACTAGCAGCAATAGTATTTAGACTTATATACTGCTATATATACCTCTCTAAGTGGTTTACAGAGTCAGCATATTGCCCCCAGCAATCTGGGTCCTCATTTTACCCACCTCGGAAGGATGAAAGTCTGAGTCAACCTTGAGCCTGGTGAGATTTGAACTGCCAAATTACAGGCAGCTGGCTGTAGCAGAAGTAGCTTACAGTACTGCACTCTAACCACTGTGCCACAGAAGCTCCAAAATGAAAGAATATTAAGAATATTAAACACAAAGAAGAGGATTGGACTGAAGCAAGATAATAATGTAGAAATTAGCTTAATAACTAACACTGTCTTTGAAGGATTTGAGCTTATTTTCTAAATAATTTAATAAAAGAGAAAGCAATTGCTCTATAAACTGGAAGATTGTGCTGGAATGACAACTAGTGATGAAAAGGAGATACTACACAAGCTGGAGTGAATTTTGAAATAAACAGAGCTGGAATAGATAAGAGGTACCTGCAAGGTCATTAACTCTGTATTTGGAAATAGGTGACCTGTTTTAGAATGTATTGAATCTTGTTGATTGTAAATATAATCTGACTCATGAACTGCTTAACAATTGAAGGAACTGGCTTTTTAAACTATTTGGATATTGGAGAGTTTGGTGGGCCATTTTGGATTACAATAATTGTTTGATAGAATAAAGAAGAGTGAAGCAATATAGAGATTTTGAATGAGAAAAGCTGGATTAAAAAATTGCTGATTTTGAACTATTCTTTTTAAGTAGATTTAATACTGGAATGTATATAAAACTGGAACAAAATTAGTGACAAATTGTAAAAATGTACTGATAGTCTAACTGAATAATATATGGTATTTGTATGTTAATATATGGTTGTATTGATTATAAGATTGATTGTAGAGGATAAAAGGCATTAAAAAAGAGAAAAAGGATTAGAACAAAAAATGAGACTCCAAACTTAAATAAAATTGTGAGGGGGGGGGGCATCTTCCACACCAACATCAGCAACATCTAGCCCATCAAATCAGATATCAATAGAAGCAATGATACAACAGGAAAAAATGAATGGTTTTCCAAAAAGAAACACAATCTGTACTACAATCAATTTACCTTACACAAAGAGGAAACAAGAAGAAAACATAATGAGGTGAAAGGCAATTGGGAGGAAATGAAGGAACACATTCACAATATGGATGTGAGATCAGGAAATGTCCAGCAAATAACAAAAATGAACAAAGAATATGGAAAATAGAAGACAAATCAGAAGAAATAGAACAAAAAATAGACACAAGCAAATAAAGACTGGAGGATACAGTCATTAATAATCAAAATGGAAAAAGCGGCACACTTCTTATGAGGATAAAGAAGATCTCCCAGATTTTATTATAGAGCTGCTAACAGGTGCCCTAGGGATAGGGAAGAAAGAGATGGGGGATAAATGAAATATTTAGAATTAACTCAAGCTATGGAAGGAGACACATGTTTCTTAGGGAAGTGCATGTGAAATTTGTGAAAAAATCAATAAGAGATTAAATATTGGAAAGAGTAAGAGATGCGCCATCACAATATAAAGGAAAAGAAATCATGGTTCTGAAACAGTTCCCTAGGACGGTTAGAGAAAACGGAAACAATATCAATTCCTGACAATTAAATGGAAACAATATCAATTCCTGACAATTAAACTACTTAAAAGAGAAGTTAATTTCAGAGGGAGTTTTAGTCAATTGGGATGGCAAAAAGATATAGATTAGATTCAATAGATAAATGAACAGAATTTTACAATAATTATATTGCTGCAACTGAGGGGGAAAAACAAGAAGAGAACTGGAAGATAAAGGACAAGAGGAATCAACAATAGAAGAGAAAAATATACAGTGAGAAGAAGGTGAACCACAAAAGACAGAACAAGAAGGAGCAAGGGCAAAGGAACAGAGACAGACAAGAACAACTAGGAGAATAAACCTATATATAAGTAAAGGAGATATATACATGGATTGAATTCCCCACAAAAAAGGGAGAGGGAATTTGCACAATCACAAAAATTAAAAATAGATATAATTTGCCTGCAAGAAACTCATATTTTTTAAAAAAAACACAGTAAATTGTTGCAATGGCCCAAAATTGGGAAATTGTATTTTTCATCAGTGCACAAAAGAAGAGTGGTAGCTCTATACATTAAGGATGCAATAAACTACAAACAAATATATGGAGATGAAGAAGGAAGGATTTTAATGGTGGAAATAGTGAGGAACCAAAAACAGGTACTTTTGATAGCAATATACACACCAAATAATAAGCAAGAAGGATTTTATTAAAAGTTCCATAAAAAGACATTAGAAATGGAATGCCAAAATATATGAGTGGTCGGAGACTTTAATGCAACTGTAGATGCAAAATTAGACTATAGGAGTAGTAAGATAGGGAAAAAAGAAAGTAAGACACTTCTCTAGGCATTTTCTAAAATGATAGAAAAAACTTGTATACAAGATATGTGGAGAGAAATGAACCCCTCAATCAATACAAATTCTATTCAAACAGAAATAAATCATGGTCCAGAATTGATATGATATGGATGTCACCTGAATTAAGAACCAATTTACAAGAAATTGAGATAGAAACAAATATTTGGGTTGACCACAACCTGATAAAAGTAAACTGGAAAGAAGAAAGAAAACATTGAGATGGACACTGTATTACTCTATATTAAAAGAGAAATAATTTATACATGCAACAGCAAAAGAAATTGAATTTTTCTTAAAAGAAAATAAAAAAGAAGAGACATCCATGCAAAATGTATGGGACACAGCTAAAGCAAATATTAGGGGATTAGCTATAACTTATACATCAAAAAAGAATAAGAAAGAAAAACAATATCAAATGACATTAAGGGAAGAATTTTAAAAACTTGAATTGGAATACAAAGAGATCCACAAAAGAAAAATTTAAAAAACCAAATGGAAATAATAAAACACAAACTGAATGTAATAGAAAAGGAAGGATTGTCACAACACATTAAAAGAGCAAAATAAAACTTCTTTGAAAATGCTAATAAACTAGAAAGATGGTTAGCCTACAAATTGAAAAAGGAAAAAGAGAAGAAACTGATAAGTAAACTACAAGATGTGAAAGGGAACTTACAGTTTTAAAATGAGATTAAAAAGAAAACAATTCAAGAATTTTATGAAAAATTATATGATAAAGAAAAAATTTCAGAAGAAAAGATAATACAATACTTGGAAAGAACTAAACTGTCAAAAGTGCCTGAGAACATTAAAGATATGTTAAATGAAAAAAATAGTGATGATGACGCTGACGAAGGTGATAAAGAGGCGAAAATAATAATAAAACTTCAGGACCAGATGGATTACCAGCAGAAGTTTATAAACATCTACAGGACATCTTAAGCTTGTCAATGTTAGATGTTTATAATGAGGTAATGTTAGAGGCCAAAATACAAAAAACTTGGCCTGAAGCAAATATTACTTTAATTCCAAAAGAACAGATTTGACACATAAAGGACTATAGGCCAATATCATTACTAAATGCAGTACAAAATATTTGCATCAATAATGGTAGAGGGGCTTAAAAGATTTTTAAATGAATTTATTCATCCAGACCAAAATGGATTCCTATCAAAAAGACAAATAAAAAACAATGTAAGATTTATTTTAGATACGTTGGAATATCAAGAAACACATTCGGAAAAAGAAATGGCAATGACCTTTTCAGATGCAACAGAAAGCATTTGACAATGTACATTGGCAATTTATAATGCAACAGCTAGATTGTATGCACTTTGGAGAGAAATTTATAAACATATTAAGACAATATACTATAGACAAACAGCAAGAGTAAATAATCAATGGGGACTTTACAGAGAATTTTAGTATTAAAAAGGCACAAAGATAAGGATGTCCATTATCCCCATTGCTATTTATCTTAACATTGGAAGAATTAAACAGGAATATTAGATAAGACGTAAAAATAAAAGGTATAGAAATTAAAAAAAATTACAAACATTTGTGGATAATTTGATATTCATCCTAGAAGAACGATTGGAAACCAGCCCCAAATTAATGACAAGAATAGAAGAGTATGGGGAAGTAGCAGGAATGAAAGTAAACAAAGAAAAAAAATCAAAATAATAGTTAAAAATCTTACAGACATAAAAAAAAATGAACTAAGGAGCCTCCTGATGCAGGTGAAGAAGGTGAAGAAGCAAAAGTTGGCTTGAAACTCAACATTAAGAAAACTAAGATCGTGGCATCTGGCCCTCCCAATTTCTGGCAAATAGATGGAGAAGAAATGAAGACAGTGGCAGATTTTATTTTCCTGGGCTCCAAGGTCATCGCAGATGGGGATTGCAGCCAAAAAATTAAAAGATGCTTGCTTCTGGGGAGGAAAGCTATGACAAATCTAGACAGTATACTAAAAAGCAGAGACATCAACCTACCAACAAAAGTGGTATAATCAAGGCTATAGTTTTCCCAGTTGCAATGTATGGTTGTGAAAGTTGGATCATAAGAAAGACTGAGCACCAAAGAATTGAGGCCTTTGAATTTTGGTGCTGGAGAAGACTCCTGCGAATCCTTTGGACTGCAAGGTAATCAAACTGATCAGTCCTAGAGGAGATCAGTACTGACTGCTCTTTAGAAGGCCAGATCCTAAAGTTGAAACTCAAATACTTTGGCCACCTAATGAGAAGGAAGGACTCACTGGAGAAGAACCTAACACTGGGAAAGACTGAGGGCAAAAAAAGAAGGGGACGACAGAGAATGAAGTGGCTGGATGGAGTCATTGAAGCAGCAGGTGTGAGCTTAAATGGACTCCAGAAGATGGACAGGAAGGCCTGGAAGAACATTGTCCATGGGATCGCAATGGGTCAGACATGACTTACAACTAACAACAACGATACTTAACAGCAAGATGTGTAACAATAAAAGATGACTATACAATTAGATTTGGAGAAATGGAAAAATTTGCAATTATCAATGGAAGGAAGAATAGGGATTATAAAAATGAATATTCTACCAAAATTACTTTTTTTGTTTTAAACAATTCCTATAAAGCTAAATACAACAACTTTGAAATTTGGCAAGGAAAGAAAGCTAGATTAAGACTGAAAATGTTGCAAGAATCTAAAAACAATTGTGGATTTGGGCTACCAGATTTGGAGCTATATTACCAAGCATGTATGAAAGAATGGATAACTCTTAGACATAGAAGATTACTGCATTTAGGAAGGTCATGATCTCCAATTAGGATGGCATGCATTTTTATGGTATAGTAAGAACAAAATCCACAGCTACTTCCAAAGATATTATGTAAGGAATGCTTTAGTATGGGAAAAGAGGAAAGCAAAAATTTATATGAAAATACCAGGATGGCTTTCAACAACAGAAGCATTTGTTCACCCAAATCTAGTAAACTTGGAGAAAATTTTAATATATAAAAATATATTAAATGTGTAAGGGAAAATAAAAACTAAACCAGAATTACAGAAACAGGGTTTTGATTTATCGTAGTGGCCACAAATGCCAATGCAAGTGAGATATGAGAAAGATGTTAAGATAATGTTTGATAAAGAGCAAATAACATTTGATCAAATATTGTTAATAGTGGATGAAAAGTTAATTAAGAAATTATATAATTTTCTATTAAGCCTAAAAATGGAAGATGAACAGGTAAAAGAGACAATGATTTTTTGGATATACCATATAATTAGATAATTGGCAAAAGCTCTGGGAAAGAAACTATAAATTGATGATGGCAACTATATATAAGGAAAACTTATACAAAATGTTTGATATGTGGCCCTTACCACCTGCTAGATTAGTCAAAATGTTTAAAAATATGTTTGCTAAATGGTGGAAATGTAATCAAACTCTAGGTGCATGTTATCACATGTGGACAAAAGCAAAAAAACATTGGACAAAATGTATATGTGGTTAGAAAAAATGTTAAAGCAGCATATAAATTATAAACTAGAATTATTTTTGTTGGGCATATTACCAGAGAAATATGATAAAGGGAATGTATGTTTAATATTATGTTTTCACAGCAGCAGGAATTGTATTTGTGCAACACTGGAAAAATGAGAAAACACCCACAGAAGAAGAAATAATTAAAAAATATTAATTGTTCAAAATGGTCAGATTAACATTAAAGAAAAAAGAAAAAAATACAAAATATTTTTGAATTTGGGATTTGTTTCATTAATATTTGGATAATAGAGGTTGAAATTAGGAGTTTAACACTGTCATGTAAACAAATTGACTCAGACAGTTCGCTGTTCACTAAGCACTTATTGGATACAAAGAAAAAATATATAAACAAAAAAAATAGTAAGTTAAGAAAGCTTCACAACTGGTATAGAGATATAAACTCATTGTCAGCCTTGGAAGCCATATTTTATTTGGAAGCTTCTAGGCTGCCACATTAGTGCCTGGGAATTTGGGAGGGGTTTTTTAATACAGAGGTAGAAGATTAGACTCAACAACTTACTTTCTTTGAAAGTCAAGGACATGTTACCCTGCACCTGGAGAGGAGTGTCTGAACAAATGTCTCCAGTTGGGACAATGTTTGATTGGGCCATGTGATGGACTGATGGGTGCAGTGGATAGATCTTTGAATTTCTATTGGGAAGGGAAAACCTGGAACTCTCAGATTCGGGTTTTCCCAGATGTGGCAATATGACAACTCTAATAAAATGGGATTTTGAGAAAATGCTTGTCTGGAGTCCTTAGCCCCAAATGCCAACCAGCCAACCAGGCAGCGTAAAGACTCAGGGAAGATAAAAGAAAAGACGACAGACAAAGAGGGAATTGACTCAGGGTCATTTGTCAAAACCCTGTATTCTCTCTCTGAGGAAATAGTGTGGGCCATTGAAGCTGCTGAAGCAGAATGACTGCAAGGCACTTGACCCAAGGAGCCAGAGTCCTGGAAACTCTGTCAACTCTGGAGGGAGGACCCGAGATGAGACCACCTGAGCACCAACCAGGGACCAGTCTGATGAGGTCAGCCCACGGTCCTGATTGGAGACAGCCAAAACCTTTGGGGTCAGACAACTCTTGGGATTGGAACCTGCTTCACAGAGCCAGTCTTTGACTGGCTCCCGGAATGATTTGAGCATCTCAAGGTGGACAAGTATGTCCTGTGAACCCAGGTTGGCCAACCAAAGTGGATCCTAACACAACCCACATTCAGTTTCCCGAACCAGAGTCGGCAAATGGGCACAGTGTCATGACAGCATCCTTCTATTCAGCCAGAGAGGAGAGGAGAACCAGGCCAATACACCCAGCCCAGCTTGCAGGAAAGGGACAGTGGCTACCACCAGCAGTTGGAGTTATACAGAGACCAGCTACTCCTCCTTGCCAACCTGTTTTATGCTGCCCCCAGCTGAGTGTATTCCCCCTGGCTGGGGCTTCTATCCCAGCCAGAGGTGGGTGCAATACCAGTGGATGCCAGTCCCATTTGTGTCACCGACTCTTGTCCCACAACCAGTTCTGTCCCAGCAGCCATCTTACAGTGCAACAACAGGTCCCTGCCCTACTGGTGGCTGCTCCAGCAGTGCCTCCAGCGAGCATCCAGCCCCACTAGCTGCAGTGCAGCTACCTAAATTCAGAGCAATTTGATGAAATCCCAGGAAAATTGGCATATTTCCTCAACCAAGTTTGAGCATACATCGACCAATATGGAGACTAGTACCAGTCAGACCATGACCTAATCTCAGCAACTGCAGAAAGAATGAATGAAGGTGACATTGCTGACTGGATAGCCCAGCTGCATGATGAAGAGGCTGTGAAACTAGACAATGCTAAAGGATTCATCCAGTTGCTTCAGGCCAGATTTGAAGACACGGACCACAAGAATGAAAATGAAGCCATTATAAAAATGATGAATCAAAGAATTGATAAGGAGTTTGTCTGGGAGTTCAGAAGGGTGGTTGGCAACCTCAGACACTGGCCTGAACAAATTCTCATCCACTATTTTAAAGAAGCCATCGACCCAGAGATCAGAAAAGTGTGTGGTATTCGAGGAGTACCCAACCAACTGCAAGACTGGTACATGGCCATGGCAATGGACTAGGAAATCAATCTACACTGCAAGTCCACAACAGAGAAACAAATGAGGAAATCTTTGGGCCGCCAACCTCAGCGAAGACTCCCAAGCTGCCCCCCACTCTGCAGACAGGTACCATTAAATGCCACTGCTGCAGCCAACTCAGTTACAGAGTCTCCAAATTTCTAGCCCCCACACCAGTCCCGCAACTTCGGTCAGCCATGGTGGCCAGAGGAAGAAGAGCTCCAAGGAAGTCATTGGATGTAAGCAGATTCGCCTGGCAAGCCTAAATGCAAGCCTTCTTAAAGGTGAAGGTGAGAAACCTCCAGCCAGAGAAACTCCTCCAGGAACTGCCAGTGGAGATGCTGAGTAGAGTCATTCACCTTTTTGTAATAAAATAAAAATGGTTGTACCAGAGACTGGGATGCAGGGAAGAATAGAAGCAGTGATAGACGCAGGCTGCACCAGATGCCTAATTGGGTTCTCCATTGTCAAACAATTAGGAAAAAAGACATGGCCCTTAGCATGCCAAATTCATTTTGAATAAGTGGATGGGACATTAATTAGTGCAACTCCTGCCACCCAAGTCACAGAACTTGTTGAAATAGGAAGGAACCAGGAGCTCATACGGTTCGTTGTAGCCCCCAAAATGACTGAATCCATCATTTTGGGACTTGCCTGACTTGACAAATGGCCCCCGATGATCAAATGGGAAGATGATTACAGGAAGATTATTGAGAGTTTTGCAGCAATAATTCAGCGCCAGAAAAAATAAATACAGATGGCTGATGCTTCATTTAACATCTTTATAAACATAATAAGATTTTACAAACCAGTTGTAGATTTCTCCAACATGGAGTAAACTCAAACAGAAACATGTTGCAAGTTCAGAGCTCCAGTCTTCAGCAAGCGAGCAAGTTAGTTTCATCTTCAACAGACAAACTCAGAGCTTAACATAGCTGCAGAGTTGCAGAGCTTAACATAGAGCCATGCCTAGGCTACTTTTAGTTTCAGTTTCCAGCCTAGGTCTGAAAAGTTTCAGTTTCCAAAACAGTCCTCATTAGCTGATTTAGTTGCTATGCCTATTCATTGGCTGACCTTGTTACCATGCTCTATTCCAGTTCATGAATATACTCCAACATTCCTCCCTTCATAATTGGAATAGATATAAATCCAATTACCTTTAATATTCTTCAGATACTTGTATTTGAAGACTCACATTCACAGTTCCCTCCAAATACCTGATAATTCATTTTTATACTTTTCCAACACAATTGTGTTTATACACACCTTTTAACTTTCCAGTGTATATGTAACCATCAGCCTTGCAACTCCTGAACCCAAGACCCTTCAATGCAGTATCTAAATGGATATTCCAATTCCTGGCTGACTGCTGCTTCAGCCCATAAATTCAGCCTTGTTCAATTTATATACTGTGCTAGGCAATTTACTATCATACCATGGTGCTTGAACTATGTAAATTTTGCCCTCTACTTCTGCATTGACAAATGCAATGTTTATGTCAAAATGCCAAATATGACGGCCATGTGCTAGTGCCAGCCTGATATTTTCACTCTTTACAGTTGGTGTGAATACCTCCTCATAGTGCATTTTTACCTGCAGATGGATTTCCTTTGTTCCATCACTCTGTCCTGCATGGCACAGACTGCTTTTGTGTCTCAACCATCTCTTGCTTCATATCTTGTTCAGTTTCTCCTCCCTGAATGTTGACACCATCACTAAGTAAGTTACTGGCACTAAGTGAGTAACCATCACTAAGTGGATCACCATCACTAAGTGGATCAATCCAAAAATTTGCATCAATTCTGTTCCAATTTTGTTCTGCAAAGCTTGCAGACCTTGAAAATACTATTATTTTGCTCCCATCACTAAAGCAATTACTTTTTAAGCCTGGCTCATAGCCCACAAACCTGAACTTCCTAGCCTTTGGTTGCCCCTTTCTTCTAATTGATTTTGGAATGTGCACCCACACATTGCTTCCAATCACCCTTAAATGTGCCAGACATGGTCTTCTCCTATATAGCACTGCATATGGAGTATCATTAATGAGGGAACTCCACAACCTATTAACTAAATAATTAGCAGTCAATATGGCTTCATCCCAATATGACCTGCTTAGACCAGAATCTTCTATGCTTTGCAGGACTCCATTTCGTCTCTCAGCAACACCATTTTCAGCTGCTGGGTAAGGATTTGTGTGTCTGTGTTTTATATGTAACTGTGCCAACCACTGTTGAAAACTTGTTGACATGAATTCTGAACCTCTGTCAGTTTGCAACTGATGTACCTGTTGTTTATACCTTCTTTCTACAAAGCTTAAATTTCTGTAGCACCTCTGTTTTACTCTTTAGTAAAAAGCAGAACCCAAATCTGCTATCGTCATCTACAATGACCAGTGCATACTTAGCTCCTCCCAAACTGGCTTGCATTGGGCCCACCAAATCTGCATGTACTAGCTCTAGAGCTCTTGTTGTCTGCCTTGTTTACTCTTGCTTACTGGGAATGCCTTGGATTTTGATGTTTTGCATACTGCGCAATCCAAATATGCCTTACATTCCTTTATATGCAATCCTTCTGCATCCTGGTCCATCTTTTGAACAACTTTAAAGCTGGCATGACCAAGTTTTCTGTGCAGAAGATAAACACATGAATCATGTTTTGCAACATTGCCAAATGTTTGTGCACATTGAACTTTTTGTCCCTGTAACATATAAAGATTATCATGCTTTATGACCTTTTCACAGACAATCCCATTTCTCTTTTTAAGACACTTCCCATTTACAAATGTGATTTCAAATCCTTGCTTGTCTAAACTAGAGACACTCAACAAATTATGTTCCATTTCTTGCATACATAAAACATTATTAAGCCTTGTTTCTAAATATGGAATTTGCACACTGCCACTTGCAATAACTTTAACCTTCTTGCCATTTGCCAAGGCTACTGTGTCTCCAGCAGCTGCATCCATCCCGTAAAACAATTTAGCATTATTAATAATCATTTGGCTATCAATGTCAATAGGCCATTGATATCTTCCATTACTATTGCAGGCCTTTGCAACAGCAATCTGTCCATCAACCTGTCCTTGCAAACTTCTTCTGTCTTGCAAGCAGTCCTTCCTTAAGGGAGTAGAAACGAAGCACCTCTTCTGTTGCTGGGTTGTAATCTGATATCCTTTTCTGGTCTCTGGTAACTGCATGGCTCTTATCTCTGTGCTGCTCTCTGCAGACAGCCTGTCTGTGGAAATTTCCATTGCTCCTCTTGGGGCCCCTCTTCAGGAATTTTTCCTCCTCGAGGCTTTTTCTATAATGGTGTTCCTGCTCTTTGGCTATCAGACTTGCTTTCAGAGCTTCCAAACTCAATTCCTGCTCTGGTTTGCATTCAAACACTGCAGACACAATGTCCCACTATTTATCTAGGTTGTTCAAAACTAGGAGCACTTTCTGGGATTCAGGAATCCTCATCCGACATTGCTCTAATTCCACAAACCTGAGGGACCTGCCCGAGGCCCAGTACCAGGTGATGAAGCAGAAGATCACAGCACTTCTGCACAATCCTCAAGGCCCAGCTGAAGCTGCTCCTACCCAGTCCAAGTCTGCTCCTCTAGCCCAGGTGATGTCACAGCCCTTCCATGGCTTTCAACAGCCCCTCACCTACCAAGGCTACGACTACCAGGACTTCCCACAGCAAAAACAGATCTTCCCAGTCCAGGCCCAGGTTCATCGCACGCCACAGACGCCAGTCCTCACCCAGCTGCAGACCAGACAGCCCCACTACACTCCTCCTTCCTCCACCCCACAGCCAAGCCCATCAATGGACAATCTGTCAACAGCATTGGGCCTGACATCTCAAGTCCTTGATGAAGGGCCTCTCAAACTCACGGGACTGAATCAGCTCTCGGACAGCTTCCTGAATACACCATCCCCTGTTGTGCCCTCGGGGCCAAGCACCCCAATGGTGCCTCAGACCAGCACTCAAGCCACACCAAACTCCACAGTCCCTGCCCGCTTAACAGCTGAGACCATGGACATGACTCAGAGTGACTGAGAATAGTGTCAGAGACTGAGTTGTTCACTTGTTAATTTTATCTTTGCTTAAGACACTTTACTTGGTTCATTTTGCTTTTTTATAAAGTCATACAGTTTACCTAAGAAAGTTAATAAAGGTTATCTTTCCTTAAGTCACTTGGTTCATTTTTTTACCTTAATAAAGTGTTGGTGAAAACTTTTAACAAATGATTAAGCCTTTGCATGCTTGTGGGATAGATAAGGATAGTTGTGGGATAGATAAACCTCCAGTGCAAGCATAGTGGGACTGTATGGTCCACCATCCCAGCTGCCACACATATGGGCCTTTTTTATCAATAACAATTTATTCATTGGTCCACATATTTTAAAATAAACAAAGCTCTTCATTAATGCCTTACTCATTGTAGGACCACTCAACATACATGGCACCATCTCATCAGTTTTATGCGACAGGCTCAAGGAAGCATCTGTTAATCATGTATCATCCTGTCTTGCCACTCCACTGCTTCAGCTGAGGAGTTGCACCAGTGTCTCAGTAGGTTGCGCTGCTTCTTCCCTTCATGTGAAACTCTTGGGGCCTTGTACATCCACAGTGTCTATCAGGTTTTGTCCTTGCCTCCATTCACCAGGCTCCATGTCCCCATTCCCTTGTTGACGGTCCACAAGTCTGTTCTGCAATACTGGGTAGCGGGTGTGCATGAGATTGTGCAGGATGCAGCCAGCTTCCACGATGCTCCTCACAGTATGTGCCTCATGCTGCATGGTGGTGAGAAGTATCTGGAACCTGTTGGCCAGGATTCCAAAGGTGTTCTCCACCACCCGTCTTGCCCTGGACAGC
Organism: Laticauda colubrina; assembly: GCA_015471245.1. Taxonomy (NCBI): domain Eukaryota; kingdom Metazoa; phylum Chordata; class Lepidosauria; order Squamata; family Elapidae; genus Laticauda; species Laticauda colubrina. Next base: position 4,359,539 of record BLBF01000019.1, on the reverse strand, counting down.
CTGTAGTTGAAGATCCTTTCTTCGCAGGTGAGGTATCTTGAAGTGTAGGGCTTCTTGAGGTAGGTTCTGAGGGAGAAGGCGTCATCACCAATGATGAAGTAGGGCACATGTTGTGTGTCATCAGGTAGGGGGTCTGGATCTGGAAACCCATGATGAGGTTGCGTTCCAGCCCATCCTTGAAGTCACTTGCGTTGTACACCTGGCCATCTGAAGCTGACCCGTTGCCTGAAGCATCGATGTACATGAACTTGTAATCAGCATCAACCATGGCAAAGAGGATGATACTGAAGAAGCCCTTATGGTTGTAATAAGTGGACCCTGAGTTGGCTGCAGCTTTGCAGGCCACGTGCTTACTATCTATGGCTCCAACGGTGTGGGGAAAGTTCCACCTCTGACCACTCTTCTGCAAGTTTTCTCCAGCCTTCTTCAGTGGTGGGGCACTTGAGGAGCTCCTCCAGGTATTCTTCAATGATGGCCTGCACCACTTCTCTGACCACTTTGCTGATGCTGTTGTGTGGCACCCTCCACGCATACTGCATGTTTCTGTATGTGATTCCAGAGGCCAGGTGCCACAGAGTCAGTGCCACCTTTAGTCCAGGGTCCAGGTTAGGATGGAAGTTGGTGCTCGGCTTGGTCAATCTGGGTCTCAGACGCTCTATAAGTTCGTCAAACATGGCTGGTGGCATCCTCATGAAGTGATAGAATGCACGAGGTCTTCATTTCTCAGCTCCACCATCAACTGGTCATACAGTCCAAACTCCATTCTTCTCACGATCCATCCTCGGACCCACACAGCTCTTGGACGTCTCCTTCTTCTCCTTGTGTATAAAAGGTGAAACAGTCTGAACAGGTTTTGGTTCTGGTGATGAATGAGCGCAGCTATCATACGGACTTGTGTCATGATTCATGGTGGAGAACAATTGATGATGTGGAAGAGCAAGACCAAGGGTGAAGAGGTCTGTACACCACAGCTGCTGGACTGAGCATACTGAGATCCAGATGATTTTCTCCCTCTTTTTATTGGAAATATCGGTAGTCCGCTAGGTGTCCTTCTACATATTCTAGACATACTGCAGACATCCTAAATATACGAGGTACATCCCATATACAAATGTTTTGTCCGTTTTAATCCTTTATATATGAGATGCATACGCCTACATCCTTTCTATTTCTGTGCTAATCACGCTGTGTAGATGTTCCGTGTACCTTTCATTTCCTCCCTCTTTCCATTTTCAGCTGTAGTGGATGTGAACTGAGGGGATGGCCAGAGGATGCCGAGAGGATACAGCGGAAGTTTAATAGATGATAACGGACATGGAACGTTTGTTGCCTGTATATGTCGCGGATGTACATCGTACGCGGCGGAAAGTTCATCCGTTCACAAAGTTTTGTGCAGCTCAAAACTTCTTGGGCAGATAAAATCTCAGTGGACGGATGCTCGAGGGATAGAGCGTATGAAACACGTATGCAGTGAGTACACAATGGATGCATAGCTTTTTCCAACGGATGGCAAGCTTTTTCAATGTTTTACATCCTCTTTGCATCCATAAGTGCAGTGGGACCGGGGTTTTAACTGAATTTACCCAATAAGGTAAAGATGAAGGTTCCCCTAGGTGCTAGTCATTTCCGGCTTTAGGGGGCAGTGCTCAACTCCGTTACAAAGCCAAAGAGCCAGTGCTGTCCGAAGATGTCTCCATGGTTATGTGGCTGGCATGCCTAAATGCCGAAGGTGCGCAGAACTCTATTACCTTCCCAACAATGTGATGCCTATTTTTCTACTTACATGCTTTCAAACTGCTAGGTTGGCAGAAGCTGGGACAAATAACTGGCACTACGGATTCGAACTGCTGAACTTCCAACCTTCTTTTTTTTTTTTTTTCAAAATTTTGTATTGATTTTCAATAAACAAACATACACAAACAAAACACAAAACATAAAAACATAAAACTTCTTTTTGGAAAGCGGTTTCCCGGGTTACATCTTTTTATACAGACATAAATTCGAATTCATATATATATATATGAATATATACATAGTACGCGGCAGAAAGTTCATCCGTTCACAAAGTTTTGTGCAGCTCAAAACTTCTTACGCAGATGAAATCACAGTGGATGGATGCTTGAAGGATAGAGTGTATGAAACACGCATGCAGTGAGTACACAACAGATGCATAGCGTTTTCCAACAGATGGCAAGCTTTTTTTAACGTTTTACATCCTCTTTGCATCCGTAAGTGCAGTGGGACTGGGGCCTTTAGATAGCAACAGAATGTCAGAGATACAGAATGTCAGAGAAAGACCAAGCCATGATCACTGGCTTATGGCAATTAACAATACAACCAACCAATTGGAACATAGTACAAATCAATACAACTTTGTCTTAAAGATACAAACATACATTGTTGATTTATATATTGCCAACCCAACTAATTGGTGGACAGATTCCTAACAGCACATGACCATAATTTTTGCATTTTGACATAACCACTGCATTTCTCAATGAAAAATTAAGGAACAAATTTACATGGTTCAAGCAGTAGGATATGAAAGTAAAAAGCCTCACACAGTATATAAATTGAGCAAGGCCATTTATGGGCTGAAGCAGTCAATCAGGAATTGGAATATCTGTTTAGATACTGCACTGAAAGGTCTTGGATTCAAGAGTTGCAAGGCTGATAAGTTGCATATACACTGGAAAGTTAAAAGGTGGGGATCAACACAATTGTGTTGTATAGGTATAAAAAGGAATTCTCAGGTATTTGGAGGGAACTGTGAATGTGGGTCTTCAAATACAAGTATCTGAAGAATATTAAAGGTAATTGAATTTATGTCTATTCCAGTTATGAATGGAGGAGTGTAAGAGTATATTTACGAACTGAAATAGAGCATGGTAACAAGGTCAGCAAATGCATAGACATAGCAACTAAATCAGCCAATGAGGACAGTTAGAAACTGAAACTAGAAGTAGCCTAGGCTGGAAACTGAAACTAGAAGTACTTAGGCGTAGCTCTGAAGCTATGTTGAGCTCTGAGTCTGTCTATTGAAAATGAAACTGCTTCTTTCCTCCGCTTTGTATAATGCTTGCCTGCTGAACTAAAGTGAAACTGATGTTGTTTCTTTGTAGAAGTTACTTTCAATATTTTTCTGTCTGAGTTTGCTCCATGTTGGATAAATCTATAACTGGTTTGTAAAAACTACTTATTATGTTTATAAAGATGATAAATGAAGCATCAGCCATCTGTGTTTATTTTTCTGACGCTTAATTAATGCTGCAAAACTCTGAATAAATATTATTTGTGATTTGGGAGTCAATTTGGTGGAAGAAAGGATGGTTTCAGATATGAGGAGGCATATAAATGGAATTGCATTTATTTTTTTATTACATTTATATGCTGTAAATTAAATTTGCCTACATTTCTTTTCATTTTCACATATCTTCTGCTCTATTTTATTCCCTCTTCCTGTTTTGTGTTTTGCATTACTTATTTATAAAAAATGGGAAGTATTATAATTAGTTTTAGGCAGGCAAATGAAATTAGTTTTAGGCAGGTAAATGAAACTGTAGAGGAGACAACTAAAAGGTATGGGAGCATTAAGTATATTCACCACTTTGAGTTTCTTTCTTTCTTTCCTTTCTTCCTTCTAAACTTTTTTCTTTCATTTATTTCTTTCTCTCACACATACAGGCAGACAGAGACAGAAATAGAGATAGAGATGGCAGAAAAATAATAACTACAATAACAAACAAAAAGCAAAAACATATCAAAAAGCTTCAAAGGGGTGCTTCATTCAAAACACTGTTGAAATCAAACCTTCCTTCAAAGCTTTGTCTAGTCCTATCCATCATAGTGCAAGGAACTCTGCATTACTCAGGAAAGATAAGAGGCTAGCATGCTGGTAACAAAAATTGTTTTATGTAACTTGGGGCTGATCTACACATTCATCTTGCCTCAAAATAAATATGGGTCAATAACTATTTCTCAAGGGTAGTAGTAAATCAGCATTGCCCTTGACTTGGTCCCAGACCATCAGAAAGTCAAGCTCTGCTTGGTGTTTTCTAATCTGTTGGCTCATGCAGCACACTCTGGCTCACTTCATTGAAGGGAAACATCATTTGAATTGGTTTCTGTTCAGTCTGGGAGGAATATCCTCTTTCCCCCTTTGATCAGTTATCAATTTTCCCAATCATACAAATTCACTGATATAACAGTAAAGTATTGTCTCTGTCATGGGCTTAGACATTATATGAACAAATACTTTCTAACATGCCAGCCATGAAAAATCAGTTTATGTTGAAATTGCCATAACATGTTCCTCTTTCAAGGTTCTGACATAATTTTAACAATCCTCCATTTTAGCAGCAAAGAAAATGAAAACACAGCCTTTTGTTCTGAAATTTAATGATCCTGGGATATAAGATTTATTTTTTGCAATTAATGGATGTTAAAGAGTCTAAAAGACCAAAAAGCACTTTAAGCCAAGACTATGGCTAATCCTTTTGTCTATGTTGTGTCTGACAGACAACTTACCTTCCATAGCAGTACAGCCAATAACAGGAAGATGAGAATTCCCACCAGTAAACTGATAGCGATGATCCATCCAACTACATAACCACGAGCCTCCAGATTATGCAAGGCCTCAAAGACCACCTACAGAGTAATTAGAGGGGGTGGAATTATACAGATAGTCTTCAGTACTCCCCTTATCAGGTATGCTTTATTAGATCCTCTTACAATAATTCTAAAAGCAAGATAACAATGTCAAACTACAATCACAACATTAATTATCAGGCTACTTTCAAAAAGATTTTAAAAAGTCTTCAATGAAATCAGAAGCACAACTAAGATGTCATGTTTTGTCCTTGATTATTCTTTCCTGTTGTTTTCCACCCAGAAGTGAAGCTCCATTCAGTATCTGCCATTGTCAGACACAACAATAAGATGGAAATTGATTTCAGTGGGTCTACTTTAAATTTAGCTAAGTCTGGAACTCCCCCCTAGTTTCATCATGTTCTATTCTGGTCAGCCTGCAGAATATGTCCACAATATTTGGAGATAACAAGTTCATCTTGTTTTGAAAACAGGAGAAGAAAGGAGATCAGCCTGTCGCTTTAGCTTATGTCAGGAGAAAAAAGGTCTATGACATTATAGGAGAAATTTACTATAAATTAGAAATAAAGTTTTATCTATTTATTTATTTATTCATTCATTTATTCAATTATGTAGCTCCTGATCTTAGTAAACAAGTGACTCTCAGTGCCATACAACAAAGCTAAAGCCCATGTCACACTGCACCAACAGATGCAAAGAAGATGTAAAACGGACAAAAAAGCTTGCCATCCGTTGGTTAACGCGATGTACTCACTGCCTCCGTTTTGCTTCCTCTCTATCCGTCCAGCATCTGTTTACTGACGTTTCATCCGCTCAGAAAGTTTTGAGCTGCCCAAAACTTTTGAGCAGAAAATGTATCCAATGCATCCGTTCTGCATCCTCTAGGCATACGGGGGACATCTGTTCTGCATCCATTACGCATCTGCTATATCCGCTAGGCATCCGCTGTGCATCCGCACAACTCAAATCCGTTCCAGAGGTAAATGGACGCAGGGAGGAAGCAGAACGGACGCACAGCATTAGTAGCACGGATGGAGAAAGGATGAAAGCGGATGCAGTTCATCCGCTCTGCATCCGCTCTGCATCCTCTACGCATCCGCTCTGCATCCTCTACGCATCCACTCTGCATCCGTTCTGCATCCTCTACGCATCCGCTCTGCATCTTCTACGCATCCTCTACGCATCCTCTATACATCCGCTCTGCTTCCTCCCCACGTCCGTTCCTTTCCATGTTATCCGCTCTGCTTATGCAAATTTTTGCCCCTTTTGAGAGCGGATAACAACGGATGGAACATTTTGCTCATCTGTTGTGTCCTTTTTGCATCCGTTGGGCAATGTGACATGGCCTTACAATCAACAAATATCTAAAACTATTACCATGATTAATTATAAAAAAATTAAACCATAAAAATACTATAAAACAGCAAGAAAAAGTAAACAGATGTTGTAAATGATAACAGAGTCAATTCATAAGTTTTCTTGTATCCTGGGTGTCTCAGACCTACTGGGATAACCATGTCTTAAGAGAGCTTTGGAAAGTCAGAAGATCTTATTTCAGGAGATTTTACAGCATGGGAATCAGCAGAAAACCATCTCTAGCACATTTAAGGGTGTTTGGAAGCAATGCATGGGTGAATATTCCAAAAGCAATTAGAAAAAAGGGGCAACCAAAGGCTAGAAAGCTCAGGTTTGTGGGCTATGAGCCGGGCTCAAAAAATTGTCGCTTTAGTAATGAGAGCAAAATAATAGTATTTTCAAGGTATGTAAGCATTGCAGAGCAAAATTGGAACACAGTTGATGCAAATTTTTGGAATGATTCACTTAGTGACGGTGATCCATTTAGTGATGGTAACTCACTTAGTGATGGTGTTAATGTTCATAGAGGAGAAATTTAACAAGATATGAAGCAAGAGAGGATTGACATACAAGAGCAGTCTGGCCATGAAGTTCAGAGCGTTGGAACAAGAGGATTCCACCTGATAGGTATTTTGCTAGTGAAGTTAAAGTGTATAATGTATGGTATGAGCCAAGGAACTACAAAGAAGTATTGGCATTATCTAAAATGCTTGTTCTCTCAAGAATTTCATTTCCTTGTCCATGGCTTCTTTCCACTTTATTTGAAGTGGAAAGAAGCCATGGACAAGGAAACGAAATCCTTGAGAGAACATGAAGTGTTCACATCTATGACTTTGCCACAGGGTAGCAAAGCTGTAGGATGCAGTGCAAGTGGGTATACAAGAAAAAGGTACTATCCAGGACTTACGGTTGCGGCGCCATGGCGGTGTGGGGAGAGAAGGGTGAGCCCCATTCTCTTAGCCCCAATCTGCATATCTGGAGGCCCCCTGAGGAGCATAAAAATCTTAGAGGGATTGTCGAAAATGTGAGGAAGCCCAAGGTGTAATCAGGCAGAAAGCGACTGCTGGCTACACCGGAAGGAAACCTCACAAGCTCCAGCATGTGAGTGATCGGCCATATTATTGGCAGACCAAAGTAGTGGCAATAACAGATAATCAGAGTTGGAAGGGACCTTATAGGTCATCTAGTCTAACCTCCTGTCCAAGTGGGAGACCCTACACCATTTCTGACAGATGGCAGTCCAATCTCTTCTTGAAAGTCTCAAGTGATGGCGCTCCCACAGCTTCTGAGGGCAAGGTGTTCCACTGGTTAAGGCCCTGTCACACTGCCCAACAGATGCAAAATGGACACAACGGACGAGAAAAATGTTCCATCCGTTGTTATCTGCTCTCAGAAGGGGCAAAAATTTGCATAACCAGAGCGGATAACACGGACGCGGGGAGGATGCAGGGCGGATGGAAAGCGGATGTGGAACGGAAGCCCAGAGGATGAAAGCGGATGAGAGCGGATGGCACATCCACAAGGCTTCCGGGGGACCTCAGCAAAGCGGATGTGGAACGGATACAGCTGATGCAGAGCGGATGCACAGCGGAAGCCTAGTGGATGCCGAGCGTTAATTGCGCATGCAGGGAGGATGCATTGCGTCAGCCTCGCGGATATAACGGAAGCAGCTCGGAAGCAGGTCGCCATTCAGAGGAAAGACCTGCTGCCAGACACATCGACTGCTTTGCCTGTCTTGCCTGCATGTCTGCCTGCAAGCCTTGCTGCCAGCCTTGCTGTCTGCCTGCCTGCCAGCCTTGCTGCCAGCCAGCCTTCCTGCCAGCCTTGGTGCCTGCCTGCCTGCCAGCCTTCCTGCCAGCCTTGGTGCCTGCCTCCCTGCCAGCCTTGGTACCTGCCTTCCTGCCAGCCTTCCTGCCAGCCTTGGTTCCTGCCAGCCTTTCTGCCAGCCAGCAACCCCACAACCATGCTGAAGCACAGCAAGCCTCAGCCATCTGCTGCCAGCCCTTGCAAGAGGGACAGGGCTACCATCCTGCCCCCTGGCCCTCACGCTGGTTCTGCTGGGGCTTCTGCAGCACGGGCTCGCTCTTCTGGGGCTGGGGCTTCTGCTGCTTCTGCTTCTGGAGGAGCTGATGACAAGCACTCCAGCACCAGCCACCTCCACAGCACCTGGACCCTTCACCCCTGAGACTGAGCGACCAAGAGGAGTGCCAGAGACTCATTTTTGTCTTATAGCTTGTTGTTAATAAAGTCTATTTATGATTCACACACTTGCTTCATTTCTTTTTTTTAATAAAGTCTTGGTGGAAACTTTTAGAAATGGTTTAAGCCTTTGCATGCTTGTGGGATGGGTTAAGAAAGCAGTGGGATGGGTTGAGATAGCTGTGGAATGGGCAGGGATAACTTTGGGATGGGTAATAGCTGTGGGATAGATAAACCTCCAGTGCAAACATAGTGGGACTGTATGGTCCACCCTCCCAGGTGCCACACCTATGGCCCTTTATTATCAGTAACAATGTAATCATTGATCCACACATTTCAACATAAACACAACTCTTTATTAAATGCCCTGTTCATTGTAGGGCCACTCAACATACATGGCCCAATCTCATCAGTGTGATGAGACAGGCTGTAGGAAGGATCCATTAAGCATCTATCATCCTGTCTTGCCACTCCACTGCTCCAGCTGGGGAGTTGCACCAGTGTTTCAGGAGGTTGTGCTGCTTCTTCCCTTCACGTGAAGCTCTGTTGGGGCCTTGCACATCCACAGTATCTATCAGGTTTCGCCCTTGCCTCCATTCACCAGGCTCCATATCCCCATTGCCTTGTTGGAGGTCCATGAGCCTGTTCTGCAACACTGGGTAGCGGGTGCGCATGAGATTGTGCAGGATGCAGCAAGCTTCCACGATCCTCCGCACGGTCTGTGGGCGATGCTGCATGGTGGTGAGAAGTACCTGGAACCTGTTGGCCAGGGTGCCAAAGGCGTTCTCCACCACCCGCCTTGCCCTGGACAGCCTGTATTTGAAGATCCTCTCTTCACGGGTGAGGAGTCTGGAGGTGTAGGGCTTCATGAGGTAGGTTCTGAGGGAGAAGGCGTCATCCCCCACAATGAAGTAGGGCACATCTTGCGTGTCGTTGGGCAGGGGGTCTGGATCTGGGAAGCCCACGATGAGGTTGCCTTCCAGCCCCTCCTTGAGGTGACTGGTGTTGTATACCTGGGCATCTGAAGATGAGCCGTTGCCTGAAGCATCGATGTACATGAACTTGTAGTCAGCATCGACCATGGCGAAGAGGATGATGCTGAAGAAGCCCTTGTAATTGAAATAAGTGGACCCCAACTTGGCTGGAGCTTTGCAGGCCACGTGCTTGCCATCTATGGCTCCAACGGTGTGGGGGAAGTTCCACTTCTGATACCACTGCTCTGCAACTTTCTTCCATCCTTCTTCAATGGAGGGGCACTGGAGGAGCTCCTCCATGTACTCTTCGATGATGGCCTGCACCAATTCTCTGACCACAATGCTGATGGTGTTGGGTGGCACCCTCCAGCCGTACTGCATGCTCCTGTAGGTGGTCCCTGAGGCCAGGTGGTGCAGAGTCAGTGCCACCTTCAGCCCAGGTTCCTGGCTGGGCCGGAAGTTGGTGTTTGCCTTGGTCAACCTGGGTATCAGCCACTGCACAACTTTGTCAAACATGGCTGGAAGCATCCTCATGAAGTTTTGGAATGCACGAATGTCTTCGTTCCTGAGCTCCACCATCAGCTTGTTGTACAGTCCATCCTCTGCTCTTCTGGCGAACCATCTTCGTATCCAGACGCTTCTTGGCCGCCCCTTTTTCTTCCCGTAGTAGAGTTCACAGAGCCTATAGATGGCTTCGCACTGTTGCAGAAGGATGGTGGCTGCCAAAAGGACTTTGTTACGATCCACGGTGGACATGACTGGATGCTGTGGAAGAGGAACAGGCAGATGAAGGCTGCAGAGGTCTGCAGCAGGGCTGCTGGTCTGAAAGTGAGATCCAGATGTGTTGCTCCCCCTTTTTATAGGCAGTATAGATGTCCCTTTGCATCCTCTAGGCATCCTCTAGGCATCCTCTAGACATCCTTAATATCCGAGTTAGGTCCCCTCTGCGGACGTTTTTTCCATTTTAAACGCTTTGTTTCCGCTAGGCATCCGTTCTGCATCCGTTCCGCTTCCTCCCTGCGTCCGAGTGGATGGAGTTGCGCAGATGCGCAGCGGATGCCTAGCGAATATAGCAGATGCATAACGGATGCAGAATGGATGCATAGCGGATGCGTAGCGGATGCAGAACGGACGAATTGGATACATTTTCCGTGCAAAAGTTTTGAGCAGCTCAAAACTTTCTGAGCGGATGAAATGTCAATAGATGGATGCTGGACAGATAGAGAGGAAGCAAAACGGAGGCAGTGAGTACATCGCGTTAACCAACAGATGGCAAGCTTTTTTGTCCATTTTACATCCTCTTTCCATCCGTTGGTGCAGTGTGACAGGGGCTTTAATTGTTCTCACTGTCAAAAAATTTCTCCTTATTTCCACGTTAAATCTCTCCTTGTTTAGTTTCCATCGATTATTCCTTGTCTGGCCTACAGGTGCTTTAGAAAATAGGATGGCCCCATCTTCTCCGTGGCAGCCCCTCAAATATTGCAAGACTGTTATCATGTCTCCCCTGGTCCTTCTCTTTACTAGACTAGCCAAGCCCAGTTCCTGTAACCGTTCTTCATATGTTTTAGTCTCCAGTCCCCTAATCATCCTGGTTGCTCTTCTCTGTACTTTTTCTAGAGTATCAACATATTTTTTATAATGTGGTGAACAAAACTGGATGCAGTAATCTAGGTATGGTCTTACTAAGGCTTTATAGATTGGTATTACTACTTCCCTTGATCTTGATTGTATCCCTCTGGTCATACAGTTTAGGATTGCATTAGCTTTTTTGGCTGCTGTTGCACACTGCTGGCTCATATTTAGCTGGTTGTCCACTAAGACTCCAAGATCCCTCTCACAGTTACTGCTATTGAGCCTGATTTCACCCAGTCTATATGTGTACTTTCGGTTTTTCTTGCCTAAGAGTAGGACTTTACTTTTCTCTACATTGTATTTCATTTTGTTAGATACGGCCCAGTGTTCTGGTCTGTCAAGATCCATCTGGATCTTGAGCCTATCTTCTAAGGTGTTAGCTATTCCTGCCAGCTTAGTATCATCTACAAATTTGGTAAGTTTCCCTTCTATTCCCTCATCTAAGTCGTTAATGAAGATATTGAAGAGTACTGGGCCTAAGACGGAACCTTGTGGCACCCCACTGCTTTCTTGCCTCCATGTAGACTTAGACCCATTAAGGGCTACTCATTGAGTACGGTTTGCCAGCCAGTTGCAAGTCCATCTAGTGGTGTTGCTATCTAATCCACTTTTTTCTAGCTTACTAAGAAGTAGGTTGTGGTCTACTTTGTCAAATGTCTTGCTGAAATCTAAATATATTATGTCCACAGTATTTTGCTGGTCTGCTAATTTAGTCACTGTGTTGAAGAATGAAATAAGATTGGTTTGGCATGATCTGTTCTTACCAAACCCTTGCTGACTGCTAATTATTACTTTACTTGTTTCTAGATGTTGGCAGATCTGTTTTTTGTTATCTTTTCCAGTATCTTCCTGGGTATTGATGTTAGGCTGATTGATCTATAGCTTCCTGGGTCTGTTTTTTTTTTCCTTTTTTGAAGATGGGAATCACATCACCTCTTTTCCAGTCCTCTGATAGTTGTCCGGTGCTCCAGGATTTTTGAAAGATATGGTTCAGTGGTTCTGAGATGATCTCTGCCAGCTCCTTTAAAACTCTGGGATGTAATCCATCAGGCCCTGGTGATTTGTGTTCATCAAGATCAGATAGGTGCTCTCTTACTATATATATATTTTTTTGCTTATTTTAACTTTTATTTCTGGTCTGACTTTTACAGTTATGTTTTTGGTGGGTTGAGCTATAGTTTCTTTTTGCATGAAGATGGATGCAAAGAATGAGTTAAGCAGTTCTGCTTTCTCTCTGTTGCCTGTGACTTCCTTGCCATATTCTCTCTTTAGTGGACCGACTGTTTCCTTGATTTTTTTTCTTGTTATTTATATGTTGGAAGAAACTTTTTTTATTACCTTTGATTTTTGTTGCAAGTCTTTGTTCATTCTGAGCCTTTACTATCCTGACTTTGTCTTTGCAGATTCTGGCTATCTGCTGATATTCTGCCTTAAGTTGTATGTCCTTCTTTCCATTTTTTGTACTTGTTCTTTTTTCTTTCAATTTGCCAGAGTGCAGCCATGCTGGTTTGATTTTGGATTTTTTGTTTTTCTTTCTCAGTGGTATTGTGCTGGTCTGGGCTTCTATGATCATAGTTTTCAGAGTTTCCCAAGATTCTTGAGTTGTTTTCCCCTTTAGGATTTTCATCCATAGAATCTTTCCCAAGTTCTCTCAGAGTTTATTAAAATCAGCTCTTTTAAAATCCAAGACTCTGGTGTCATTATGTTCTATTGTTTGTGTTATGTTGAATTCTAGTATGACATGGTTACTCTCATCCAAGGTTCCTGCAGTTTCAACTCTCTCTATCATTTCTTCTCTGTTTGTAAGAATTAAGTCCAGTATGGCTGTCCCTCTAGTTTCACCTTCTACCTTTTGGACAACAAAGTTGTCAGCTAGGTTGGTTAGGAACTTATTTGATTACTTGCTTGGTGCAGAATTAGTTTTCCAATTGATATCAAGATAATTGAAGTCTCCCACTACTATTGTGCTTTTCCTGCATATGTTTGTTAGTTCTGCTTGATTGGGTGGCCTATAATATACATCTATGGCCATGCAATCACACTGAATAAGGAAGATACAATAGTGACAGCAGCAGTGATATTGAACCAACCATTGAATGCGATCGGGGGAAGGCGGAGAATGACTGTCAAAAAGGAGAGGTCTTAGAAACTGGTCATCAGAATCATGAATCTTGAAGAGGGGGTGGAAATCTGATCGTGGAGCAGCGATCTGGTGGTGAGAGCACAAGGCTTGAAGATAAAAATTAGAGCCAGTATGATTTGGTTACCCAACAGTGTTTGAACGGAATTTGAGTATTGGATCAGAGGGCTGAATCTTTGTGATTGGACTTGTGGTTAATGTTATAAGCATGGGAGAGATTAGAGGAAAGAGATACAGTAAGAGACCTGGACTAAGAAAGGAGGCGACCATCTTAATTTCAAAAGACAGCTGATGTAATAGATCGTGACAAAGCAAAAGACATATGAACTGAGACTTATAAAAACTGTGTAAAAAAGGGAGAAAGAAAATGATTAATAACTGATACTGTTAGAAGTTAATGAATTGATGATTTAGTTTAATTATTTCCTTACTATTTAAGTGTGGAATATATTGTTTAGATTGGATAGAGAACTGAAAGTAAACAATATAAGATGAAATTAAAGGTTTAATTAATATTGGTAATTACCCCTGAAAGTGAATGAATTACATAGCTGAGATTTTTAGATGACTAATGAATTGTTAATTTGATTAGCTTGATGAATTAGTGTAACTAATGAATTAAGCAAAAACCAGTGGATATTTAAGAATTTTACAAACCTTTTGTTACAATAATAAGTTATTAGTGAATTAGATAAAATTGATAGGCATTTAGGAATCTTATAAACTGTCTGTTTATAACAAATAAGTTATTTATATAAAAAACAGTATCACTAGATAGTAAAGTAAAACTAAAATAAGAACTAAAAACATTAAGATAAGGTATTATTTTTTCTTTATATATTCTTTCTCTTTTCCTTTCTTTTTTTCTTGATTTAATATTTTTTCCTCCTGCTTCTTCTTTCTGTAGTTTTTGTATTAGTAGGTTAATTATTTCTCTCTTAGTACAAAATATATGGTAAGCTAGTAATATATGGTAAAATATTACTAATATACAATGTAATATATGTTAAATTGGTAGTTACTATTAATAACCCTAGATAAATATTTGGTTATGATCATATAGAAGTATTGCACAGAAGAGACAAAGAGGATAGAAGTAAATTGTGGATGGTAAAGTGACAAGAAATATACAATAAGATATAAAACATGACAAATACTACATCAACAACTTTGAACAGAAAGAAAACAATTTCAGGCTCATTAGTATTCATTGCACCCCCAGCAGTATAGAAAAAAATTGAGGGGATGTTGACTACAGACAAGACACGCAATCCTGCCAAAATGCAAGTAATGCAAGCAGCACTGTTATCCATCCAGCAATCGATGCTCAAGGTACAGGAGACAATGTTGAAAAATCACATTGATTTGAAGACAGAAATGGGAGAGATAAAAGATAACATTCAAAAATTAGATGGAAAAATAGAAATGATATAGCAAATGATGGAAAAGAATGAACAAAAAAATAAAAGCATGGAAGCAAAGGTGGAGCAAACAGACAAGAAAGTGGAAGCAATGGACAGGAAAGTGATAGCAATGAATAAAGATCTGGAAGATTCAATTATCCATTTAGAGATGGACCATGCAGCATTTTATTTGCGATTTCAGAATGTGCAAGAAGTGAAAGATTAGGACTTGGGAGCCATAATGTCGCAACTGATAGCAGAAGCATTGGAGAGGGATCAACAAGAGATTGTAAAGGAATTTGATGAAGTTTATAGGATCTATACAATTTATGCAAGGTGAAATAAACTATCATGGGAAGTCCACATAAGGTTTGCAAGAAAAAATGTGAGACATTATATATATAAGATGACAAAAGATGAGCCGATGATATACAAGGATAAAGAAATTGTGACCCTAAAACAGATCCCAAGGCGAGTGAGAGAATTAAAAAAAGAACACAAATTCCTAGCCTCAGTGTTAAACAAGCAAAACATCTGGTTCAAATGGTTGGTGCCAGAAGGAATGCTGGTTTCCTGGCAGGAGAGGAGAATAAGAATTGACACCATCAATAACATGCAGGAATTATATGAACAATTGGCAGGAATAGAGGAAGAAGTGAGCAGTAAAGAACTGGAGAGCAAAAACCAAGAAGATCAGCAAGACCAATGACAGGAAACACAAGAAGAGGAACTGGAAGAAAGAGATAAGGAAGTGAGAGAACAACCATGAAGAGAAGGGCGAAGGACAAGACCACAGAGAAAGGCAAGAGTTAATAGAAGACCAAGGCAGATTTATAACTAACATGATGGAAGAAAAAATCAAATTAATTTCAATAAATATTAATGGGCTGAACTCCCCATCTAAGAGAAAGCAAATATTGGTGAAATTAGTGAAACAAAATATTGATATCATATGTTTACAAGAAGTACACATTAAAAAAACACAGTAAATGTCTGGAATATCCCAAATTAGGTGAACTATAGATCTCATTGGCACACCAAAAAAAGAGAGGGGTAATTATGTACATTAGGGAAGGAATAAGTGCAAAACAAATTTATGTGGAAGAACAGGGAAGAATTTTGATAGTATAATTGAACATACTCCAAAAACAAATATTACTGGTGGGGATATTTTGATAATTTCAAGAGTTTTGATGATTTCAAGAGTCCCGATAAAATAAACTCTTGAAATCATCAAAAATAAATACCAACTAGCTAAACACCTCATGGAACTAACAGAATACTGCTTAACCAACACATATTTCATATACAAAGGACAAAGATACAAGCAAATTGAAGGAGCCGCTATGGGATCACCACTGTCACTCATCATTGCAAACCTGTTCATGGAAGAATTCGAATCCAGAGCCCTGGCTAATGCCGCCCACAAACCCAAACTATGGCTAAGATACATCGATGACACATTTGTGATTTGGCCCCATGGAAAAGAAAACCTAAACAATTTCCTAACACACCTAAACAGCACACACCCCAAAATCAAGTTCACCATGGAAACGGAAATAAACAAACAACTACCATTCCTAGATGTACTAATCTACAAAAGAACAGATTGCACACTGGGACACACCGTATACCAGAAGAAAACACACACCAACCGCTACCTCAACGCCCAATCCCACCACCACCCAACACAGATAGATTCCGTGGCCAAAACATTAATAACCAGAATGAAACGCCTGGCAGACAAGACACATATAAAGACTGAACTATGCACCCTGACTAAAGTATTGACAGCCAACGGCTTCCACAACAACAAAATCACCAGCTTGATCCACAAAAACACACCAAGACATAACAGAGACCTAGAAGATCAACAGACCTATGGAACAGCTGTCCTGCCCTACATAAGAGGTACTACAGACAAAATCAGTAAGATACTACACAGGCATCACATCAAGACTGCCTTCAAAACAGACAAAAAAATAGCAGCCATCCTTAAAAACCCCAAAGACAAAATTGACCTGGAAAACCAAGGCATATACGAAGTTCCCTGTGCATCATGCCTGGCCCCATACATTGGATAGACCGATAGAAGAATAAGTACCCGCCTGGATGAACACAAAAATGCAGTAAAAAAGCTGGAACACACGTTCTCACTAGTCCAGCACATGAAAACCACAGGTCACAGCATCAACTTCAGTGGCACTAAAACCCTAGCCACTATACAAAACCCCAGCCACAGAATCATCAGAGAAGCCATAGAGATTGAAAAAAGACCTGAAAGCATGAATACAAGAGATGATTCCACCAGACTGTCAATCATTTGGAAGCCTGCACTCTCAAATAGAAAGATCTCCACACCACAAGCCAGGCAAACACCTGGGCACAAACAGATTCCCTCTGATACCTCCAGCTCAAACACCCCCACCACCAGGCACCCAGATGAAACCTAGCTTCCTAATAGATAATAGCCGTCCTTTCACGCGAAGCCAAGCTGCACTGAAAGCCTCCAGTGCAGGAGCAGAGTGTTGCCAGCCAATCAAAGCCACAAAACAGACAGAAGAAACCAGAAACACCAATCAAACAAACTCCAAGTCTAATAAACACAGACCAAAACTCCCAACCAATCAGGATGTAGAAAAAAACATTCTGCCACAATAATAGGCTAGCCTCAAATTTAAAACCAACGGCTGTGAGACCCTGACCCACATACAAACTCTATACAGAAGCCTGATGATGGCAGATGAGATTCTGCTGAAACGTTGCTACAACTTTAAAAGCACTACAATGACGTGGGATAATTGTTGTAACTATGTATCATTCATGTGTTTGCAACTGTGTATCATTGCAACTTTGTATCATTCAGGCATTTGCAACATTGTATCATTCACGTGTAATCATTGAGCTTCTGTCTCCTCAGTGACCTTTTGCAGGGCACGTACAGGGACAAGGAGTTAAACATCTGCAGAAATAGCTTATTTACATTATGATTACATTGTCTGGCATGCAGCTTTGTAAAGAAGGAATATCCTGATCGAATTATAAATCTTGCCATCCTGTCTAACCTGGTATCTTGCCTTATCTGAGCCATTGTAAATCCTGTATATCCTGTCTGACCTGGGCTTGACCTAGGCTCTGAATAAACAATCACCCCCTTTTGAATGAGCATAATAAAAGAGCGTGTACCCAGACATTCTGGGCGCACTCATACCGAGGAACTTCGTCTCCTGTCGTTTCTTTCTCCTTTCGCTCCCTATCATGAGACGCCCATCTAATGCGGGATAGAAGATACCGCATTCTGGTGACCCCGACGTGATTCCCTAAGGGGGATACGTTGCGACGCGCTCATATCTTACCCGCTCGATGGGAGCTGTGCATCGCCAGGCCTGAAGCGAATTGCACATCATCGGATCTGAAACACGGTCTCGACTTTCGTAAGTATGGGCGGAAACTTTTCTCAACAACAGACAGAGCATCTGAAGGAATTGAGGGAGTTAGTCGCTTCTTCTTCTAAATATTCTGCTAATTTAAAGGGCTCGCCTGTAAAAATGAAACCTATTGCGACTTATGTGTGGCAACGTTGTCCCAATTATCCAGAGAAAGGGTCCTTAAAAATCTCCGCTTGGCAAAAAATTGGTGAATATCTCCATAGTCCTCCTCATGCACCTATTGGCATTTTGGTCACTTGGAGGAAAATTATGGAGGCTTTAAAAGTCCATTATAAAATAGAAGCAGAGAGTGTATTTGAATCTCCTCCACCAAGTTATGATAACTTTTCTGTCCTTCAACCCTCCGCTCCCGATGATCGTAAGTCATTACGGGAGCCTCCCTCCATTCAATCCACTTCCTTAAATGTAGAGCCCTCGTGTCCTCCACCACCCTCCCGAGGTGTGGGGGGTGTTGTAAAAGCCATTCAGCAAGCCTTTTATGAAGAAGAAATGGATAAGGACACCCTTGAAGCTGCCTCCCTTTATCCTATCATACAAACCGGCAATCCTCCAGCTCCTCAGTATACCCCAATGCCGTACAAAATAATTAAGGATTTAAAAGCAGCTTGCAAGGAAAATGGTATTCAATCTCGCTATGTACAGGGTCTTTTAGGATCAATAGCCCAACCAGGAGCTGACTTGATAAATGCTGATTGGCGTACATTATTTACCATGATCCTCACGCCTTCACAATTTTTGGTCTGGGAGTCAGAATTTCATAAGCGTGCCGCAGCCGCAGCCGCTAGAGGCTTGCCGGCAAATGTCACTCTAGATATGCTTAACAGTACTGGCACTATGTTTACCGTTGCCCAGCAGATTGCCACAGACGCAGCTGCTTTCCCTATATTACAGGATTGTGCTTTGGCCACTGCTCGAAAGGTTCATAATGCGGGATGCGTGCCCAAATCTTTCTCTAAAGTTATTCAAGGACCTTCTGAGCCTTTTTCTTCCTTTATAAACCGTCTCACAGAAGCCTTAGAGAGACAAATTGATAATGAGGAGGCTTGTAATGAATTAAAATTGAAACTTGCTTATGAAAACGCAAACGCTGATTGTCAGAAAGTTTTGCAACCATTAATTAATAAGAAAAATGTTACCTTGGCAGATTATCTTACAGCCTGCCGAATCATAGGAACCACATCCCATTCCATGTCTACTCTGGCGACAGCCATTACTGAAGGCATGCAGCAGAACATGAGCTCTCTTCTTCCCATTTCCCAACAAAACACTTGCAAAATGGGCAATTGTTTTAATTGTGGCAAGCCAGGTCACTTTAAGAGCCAATGCAGAGCCCCGGGCGGGGGAGCAAATATGTCAAGAAACCAGGTAGCTCGCCCAAAGACGCCATGCCCTCGATGCCAAAAGGGCTATCACTGGGCTAATCAGTGCAGAGTCCAAAAGAATGAACAGCAGAATAACCCTGCAATCGTTCAAAAACCCTTTTTGAATCAGGGAAACTAGAAACGGGGCAGGCAGCCAGCCCCACAACAAAGGCTGCTGAAACTTGCAACTTTTCTTCTTTCGCTTATGATCTTGTTGCTAATGAAACTGTTACTTATCTTCCTGGTGTCACTGACTTTCTCTTTGTACGTCCTGTTCAGCCTTTTCATATGCCCCCCGATATTCCAGTGCTAGTCTTTCCTGTAAGGGATTTAGCTGAACAAGGTATTCTTGCCTCTCCTTTTCTGCATGACCCCACTGTATTGTCTGATGTCTGTCTGTCTGTACTAGCTAATACAGAAGTTACTATAAATGAGGGGGATGTTGTGGCAAAAATGATTGTGCTCTTAGACCAACAACAAGAGCAACTCTATGCAATTGAAAGACCAATTAGTCAACCAAAACCTACGGTAACATTCTTATTGAATGGTCGATCCTTTCTTGGTCTTTTAGATACTGGAGCGGAAATTTCCGTCATCCGAACCGCTGAGTGGCCAAACACCTGGCCTGCAGATGTGGCACCAGTGGTGAGAGGAGTGGGGGGACTCCAGGAGACTCGCATTAGCAGAAACTGGGTAAAAGCCCATTCCCCTGAGTCTCAATGTGTTGCTTATATTAAACCAGCTGTAATTCCTCTGTATACTAATTTGTGGGGAAGAGACCTTATGTCACAGTTTAATGCACAACTTACCCTCCACTAACCATGCTTCGCTTGCATTTGACTCACAATAACCCTGTGTGGATTGATCAGTGGCCTCTCCCTTCTATAAAGCTTGAAGCCTTACATTCTCTTGTTCAAGAACAATTAGATAGAGGTCATCTAGAACCTTCATTGAGTCCATATAATACTCCAGTTTTTGTTATCAAAAAGAAAAACGGCGCTTGGCGCCTCCTTCAGGATTTAAGGGCTGTGAATCCGGTCCTCCTTCCAATGGGACCCCTGCAATGTGGTCTTCCAAATCCTAACATAATTCCTCAAGAGCATGACCTTATCATTATCGATTTAAAAGACTGTTTTTTCTCCATTCCATTACACCAGTTAGATAGAAAATTATTTGCTTTTACACTACCAACCTTAAATAATCAGAGACCTACCAAACGATATCAATGGAAAGTCTTACCGCAAGGCATGTTAAACAGTCCAACTATGTGTCAATTTTTTGTGGATTTAGCCTTGCAACCATACAGGGACAAATATCCTCATTTTTTAATCTATCATTACATGGATGATATATTGGTATCTGCACCTGGCCCAAAGGGCACGGTATTAAAAACTCTGCCGTGCCTGACCTCCATTCTAGGTAAAGCAGGTCTCACAATAGCCCCAGAAAAAGTACAATCCAAACCACCCTTTTCCTATTTAGGTCACAAGTTACTTGCTTCAGCTGCTGTTCCTTCCCTTCCCCTCCCAACACTTCCCCCGAAACCCACATTTGTGATCTTACAACAGTTCCTAGGAAACTTAAATTGGGCACGTCCTTATTTGGGTTTGACCACAGCTACATTAGCTCCTCTTTTTAATGCCCTCACACAAGGTAAAGCCCCGTCTGATGTTATCATTCTAAATAAAGAGCAGTTGCAGGCATTAAAAGACGTTTCCCATTCACTGGCTACTCAATGGGTGGATCGAGCTATAGAGAATTGCCCTTTATCAATTGCTTTACTAAATACTGTTCAGAGACCAACAGCTGTTATTATGCAATCTCATCAGACACAGGTTCTGATTTTATGGCTGCATTTGTCTCACACCCCACGGACCACAATCACTAGTAAAACCTCTGCATATTCCCAGTTGATCTTTAAAGGTCGACAAAGATGTAAACAACTCATGGGATGTGAGCCTGTTTCAATATTCACTCCTTGCTCACTGACCACGTGGGAAATGCTATGGTGTAATTCAGAAGAACTACAATACGCTTTAGAAGAGTGGCCAGGGCAAACTTCTTGCCATTTACCAGCAGACCCACGTTTCACTTTTCTTAAAACTCTCCCTTTTGAATGGCAATCCCCTCTCTCAATATCTCCCTTAGTAGATGCACCTACGCTTTATGCTGATGGGGGGAAAATGTATGGTGCTTGTGCATGGTACCAGGAGGGAGAGTGGAAAACTAAAATTACCCCTCCGCAATCTTCTGCTCAACAGGCAGAACTTGCTGCATCTCTTATTGCGTTTCAACAGTTTCAAAAAGCTCCTTTTAATTTAATAGTAGATTCCTTATACGTTTCTCAGATTTTGAAAAATATATATCAAGCCTATTTATCTCCTAGCATATCTGTTCCTTTGTTAAAATTGTTGCTTCCTCTACAACAATGTATCAACAGCCGTACGCATCCATTCTTTGTAGCACATATCAGGAGCCATCAACCTCTTCCTGATATATTACAGGAGGGAAACAAGGTGGCAGACGCAGCTGCAGCACCTGCACCAGGTAAAACAATTTGTAATCTGACAGCAGCCCAAAGCCATGACTATTTTCACCAAAATAAAAAGACATTACAAAAACAATTTTCTCCAACTCAGGCAGAAGCTGCTGCCATTATTCAACAATGCCCCACATGTAGTAAGCAAGGACATTCCATTCCCATAGGAGTAAATCCTAGAGGATTAAAAGCTTGTGAAATTTGGCAAATGGATGTAACTCAGTATCCACCTTTTGCCCCTTGGAAATATTTGCACATTTCCATCGATACATATTCAGGGTTTATTCTGGCTACTCCTCAAAGGGGAGAAACTGTAAAACATGTCATCAATCATTCAATTCGTACCTTTGCCTCACTGGGACGTCCAAAAGAAATCAAAACAGACAATGGACCTGCCTATACGAGTTCTGCTTTCCAGGACTTCTGTAACAGATGGGATGTAACTCACAAGTTTGGGATTCCCTACAACAGCCAGGGGCAGGCTATTGTGGAACGAGCTCACTTATCTCTGAAACGTGCTCTTGATCGATATTCGTTGCGGGGAAAAAACCCTAACCTCCCAGCATTGCAAAATTCTCTTAACATTTGTCTTTACACTTTAAATTTTCTTAATCTGACTGGCATTCCTCCCACTTCTGCTGCTTCACATCATTTTTCCTCCCCCTCACCCCCCCCCAACAGACCTCTGGTACATTATCGCAGATTGCCAGATCCCGCCTGGCAGGGTCCCACTGAGCTTCTCACCTGGGGACGAGGCTACGCTGCGATTTTACTACCAGACAAAACCACTTGCTGGGTCCCTGGTCGGGCGGTAAGATCCTATCATGGGAATTCCTCCGCTACATCTGCATCTTAAACTCTTCCTGATATTCTTGCCTATATCCTCTTTGCAATTTCTACCTTATTCATATCCTACTTATACCTTTGTTCAACATGGTCATTGGACCACATTAGAATTTTGCTTTATTAATTATGATAGTGACTGTCCTATTGTTTGTTGGCATGATAATCTTCCCATAAATCTATCTCCTTATATTCACACATACTTCAACAAAACCTATGCTTCCTGTCAAAAGATTATTCGTGTTAAAGCCACTTCATTAACAGAAGGCTATTATACTTGTTCCATGTGGGTACGTCATGAAAATGCTACCCATAGCTTTCACTCTGTCACTTCTGTTTTGTTTACAGAACACTCTATCACTCGCTCTTTTGTTCCTTCTTTACTCTTCCTATGGAAAAGAACCTTAAAATCTTTTCCTCTATTCAAGCTAGATATAGGGGGACCTAAATGTCCTTCTCTTGTATTACGGGTTCCTCCAACCCAACTAACATCCTTGATGAATGACCAAATTAATCTTCATTGTCATTATTGTAATTATTATCCTTTTTCTACTAATTGCATTCCCTTTTCATCTCGTAAATGTTCTACAACTAACTTGTCCATAGTCCTCTCTCCTACTTGTGATGCTTTTATATACCCGAACTCTGATCCTGTCAACAAATGACGCTTCAAAAGAACTGTCCATGATGATCCGCAGAAGCCTCATAGAAAATATAATATTACTTGGACTATAACTGACTTTCAAGGCGTTCGTTTAAGCTCTACAACCAATTCTTCTCGCATAGAAGACTTCTACCCACCACTTCAATTCGATTTGGCAGAAATGCTTGTAGGCTCCACTGCCTACAACTCGCCTTCTCATCCAACGGAGCCTAGTCATAGAGTTGTAAATAAATATAGGTTTTATGTATGCCCCGGACAGCCCGTTTCCAACACTCAGTCCCCTGTCCAACGACTTCTCGACTGTGAGGGGTCGTCGGATTACTTTTGCAAAGCCTGGTCGTATGTTTCAACTGGACATATTTATTGGGATCCGGGCACTAAGGGTGATCTCATTACTGTCACTCGCACCACATGGGATATTCCATGCAGTGATAAAAAATTGCCCAAATGCAACCCGGTAACCATAAGGTTCACGGACCAAGGCAAGAAAAGTACCCTATGGGACACTGGCTTGAAATGGGGTGCCCGCCTAAAAGGAGTCTGGC
The DNA here is from genome assembly GCA_015471245.1 of Laticauda colubrina. NCBI lineage: Eukaryota > Metazoa > Chordata > Lepidosauria > Squamata > Elapidae > Laticauda > Laticauda colubrina. Next base: position 4,335,826 of record BLBF01000019.1, on the reverse strand, counting down.
CAGAAAAGCATTATGGAAATATTTTTTACATTCAACGTCACATTGAACTCCCTCGCTCTAACCCGGTGGGACCACATGAAAAGGTTATTAAATCCCCATTCTTGCAACCCATAACACAGGGAGTTAACCCATTGATTCCATTGATCAAAGCTTCCTATGTTTTGCTGAACTCTTCAAACTCATCAATTGCCTCCACATGTTGGCTTTGTATTTCTGCCTCTCCACCTTTTTACGAAGCCATCGCTTCCCAAGAATCCATTGCTAATTCCACATCAGATGAACGTTGCCGTTGGAGGAACTCCACTATTACTGTTTCTTCCATCACTGGGGTCGGTTGTTGCTTGGGAAATATTCCATCCAATTACTCACAATATTGTCATAATGTTTCTAATGGCTATCATTGTAATGTATATCTTCCTAAGAACCGCCTTGGCCGCACCCACACCATCGGAGGATACTCTGCAGTCTACACCACTTCAGGAGGAAATTTAACATAACGCCTGAAAGGAATGTATTTTATCCCTGGCAATAATTCTGTCTGGGCTTGTTCCACCGGTCTCACAGCATGTGTCTACGGGGATGAACTTATTAAATCCAAATCATTTTGCATTCAAGTATGGCTTGTACCAAAAATTAACGTGTATAACTTTGATGATTTTATATCCTTACAGGCACCCATGGAATACCCCCTCAGAGCAAAGCGGGAAATTATTAGTACTCTCACTCTAGGTCTACTGCTTGCTCTGGGCACCACGGGCGCAGCCACGGGCATTGCAGGACTAGCTGTCTCTGACCAAAAAATTACAGCTCTGGGTTCAGCCATTGATGATGATTTATTACGAATTGAGAAATCAATTACAGCTTTGCAAAACTCCTTGACGTCCCTCTCGGAAGTGGTCTTGCAGAATCGTAGAGGCTTAGATCTGTTATTTTTAAAACAAGGGGGATTGTGTGCTGCGCTTAAAGAAGAATGTTGTTTTTATGCTGATAGCAGGGGGATCGTGTTGGATTCTATGAAAGAATTAGAAAAACGCTTAAAAGATAGAGAAAACGAAAGGTTAAACATGTATAATTGGTATCAAAGCTAGTTTTCTATTTCACCATGGCTTACAACCCTTTTAACTGCATTGGCAGGACCATTAATAATAATTATATTGATATGTATTATAGGACCTTGTTGTTTTAATAGAATATTGCAATTTTTGAAAAATCAATTATCCTCCATAACTACTAATGTTAATGTGTTATTGCAAGCTCATGTTAAGTCCTTAACACCGGACAAAAAAATGTCATTGCTGAGTTACCGCTCCTTGGACAACCCTGACGCTGACGGGTCGCACTCCTGCCTAGATGACTGGGACGGTGAACATTTCAGAAAAAAGGTTCCTGTCTTCTTGGACAAGGAAGAAGACTCGTCATAAATAATAAAAACAGAGGAGATGTTGTAACTATGTATCATGTGTTTGCAATGTTGTATCATTGCAACTATGTATCGTTCAGGCATTTGCAACATTGTATCATTCACGTGTAATCATTGAGCTTCTGTCTCCTCAGTGACTTTTTGCAGGGCACGTACAGGGACAAGGAGTTAAACATCTGCAGAAAT
>BLBF01000019.1:4295135-4329220 GCA_015471245.1 Laticauda colubrina | reverse complement strand
ATACACATACATATACATACACATACAGAATCACAATATATGGGCAAACCTTGACCCATTAAAATCATTTGAAAAGGGTAGAGGAAAAGAAGGATGAGATGAACTTTAAACTCGCAAATTTTGAAAGAAAAAGAATATAATCAGAGAATAAAAAATGAATTGGAAACATTTTTTTAAGATAAATTTAAAAGAACATACAAATTTGCAGAATCTGTGGGACACTATGAAAGCCTATATGAGAGGCATATCAATAGCCTACACAATTAGGAAAAATAAGACAGAACGGAAACAACAAAATGAACGACAGAAAAAGATAAAGAAATTAAAAAATCAACTTCAAAGGGTCTCTTTGAAGTTGATTTTTTAATTGCTTTATCTTCTAAAAATATGACAACAAAGAAAGAAGTAATGATGGTTAGACACAAACTGAATTTGATATTTATAGAGGAAAAAGCATGAAATTTAAAATTTATAAGACAAAACTTTTTTGAGTCCGCAAATAAGCCAGGTAGATGGTTAAGCCCATAAGTTAAAAATGGAAAAAGAAAAATAGATTAATTCAGCAATTGAAAGAAAGAAGGGAATATATGTTGTCAGGTTAAAGAAAAAAACAGATTGCACAAAACTATTTTGGGGAGCTGTATAAACAAGAGGACGTTATGGAGGAAAATATAAATTACCTAAAGGAGAATGATTTGGGTTCAATTTCAGAGGAACAAAAGGAAACATTAAATAGAGAAATAACCTCAGCAGAGTTGAAAAAAGCAATACAAAAGCAGAAAAATAATAAAACGCCAGGACCAGACAGTTTTCCCAGTGAACTGTACAAAAACATTTATAAATTATTTGAACCAATACTATTAGAGGTATATATGGAGGTGCTATTATAAGCTGGACTACGGAAGTATTGGTCTGAGGCATATGTCACCCTAATTCCGAAGGAAGGTACCAATCAACAAATGATTTCAAACTATAGATCAATTTCGCTGTTAAACACAGATTATAAAATATTAATGACAATAGTAGAAGAAAGAATGAAACCAATTCTAAGTGAGATTATATATTTGGACCAGAACGGTTACCTGACAAATAGACAAATTCGAAACAACATAAGAACAGTGTTAAATACAATCAAATAATATGAAGCACATCCCCAAAAGCAAGTACTGTTAATATTCTTGGACGCGCAAAAGGCCTTTGATATTCTTAATTGGAAGTTCATGCTACAGCAAATAAAAAGAATGAATTTCAACATTAATATAGAAAAAACACTACAAGCCATATACTCTAATCAAACAGCTGGCGTGTTACTGAATGGAGATCATACAGACAAGTTCAAGATAGGCAAAGAAGTGAGACAAGGGTGCTCACTATGCTGTTTATTTTATCCTTAGAAGTGTTTCTAGCTAAATTCAGACGAAATTCAAGAATAAAAGAGATCAAAATCAGAAACAAAGAATACAAGGTCCAAGCATTTGCAGACGACCTTGTATTCATAGTGGAAGACCCAATAAAGAACAGACAAGTACTACTTCAAGAAATAGAAAAATTTAGACCGGTTGCAGGATTTAAAATAAATAAAAACTAAACTAAAATGATAGCCAAAAATTGCATTGCAAAACAGAAAATAGAACTACAAAATAAAATGGGACTACAAAATGAAAAAAAAATATTTGGGAAAATGGCTATTGACTAGGTGTTCGTCAGTTAAAGGGGACAATTATACTGAATTAATTGAACAAATTAGGAAAGATTTGGAAATATGGGGAAAACTACAATTAATACTAGGCAGAGTTGCAGTGTTGAAAATGAATACCCTACCAGAATTGATGTATCTCTTTCAGATGATACTGATAAAATTAGAAAAAAACATTTTTATTCAATTAAATAAAATAACAATCAAATTTGTCTGGCTGGTCAAGAAACCATGCATTAAATTAAAACTGATGCAGGACAGTAAAAGCAGAGGTGGTTTTGGGCTCCCAGAATGGGAGTTTTATTATCAGGCAGTGATATTAAATTGGGTTAAGAATTGGGTTAAATTAAAAGATAAAAGAATACTAACAATAAAAGGTCATGAGCTCCAGGAAGGTTGGCATGCATACTTGTGGGAGAAAAAAGGCAAGGCACATGCCTATTTTAACCGACACTTAAAAAGAGACTCACTCACACAGACATGGAGGAAAATTAAGAACAAGCATTATATGAAAGTACCACTGGTACTTTCAACCACTTGGTTGTCAACCATGGAGGCCATGATATACCCGAATAGATTGGACTTAGGGAAAATGATAAACTATAATGAATTATTAGACACCCAAGGGAAACTAAAATCAAATCAACTTAAAGAACAGGGAATTACAATCAATTGGTGGCCATATCTTTAAATTCAAAACAGATATAAAACAGAGTGTTGAGGTAATTCCCGGTTAGGAGAATGAGTGCCCACAGGGAAACGTAGTGAGATACACACAGATACACTGTATGGTAAAATGTAGGTTTTTACTTCCAGTAAACCATTAAGCAAAGTCCAACAAACAGTCTAAGTGGTTAAGGCAGTCAGTTTTTCAATCCAGGGATAATCAAAAAACAAAGTCCAGTATCATAAACAGTTCAGCAATCCAAGAAGAACTATGATCAGCAACAGTCAACAGGCAAATGCAGGAACCAAAAACAGCGAACATCAACCAACTAGCAACACTCTGGGAAACCAGGTTTCTGGCTCCATCTTATGACTGTTTGAGGAACCACACCCAATTACAATTGTAGCATTCCCTTAAAGAGACAGTATTAAAATGACTATCTTGGTTTATATATTTCCAATCCAACTGTTAGGTGACTTATATTCCAAACACAGACTCAGAAGAATTTGGATTTGATAAGGAGCAAAATCAATTAGATAAAATTTTAATTGGATTGGAACAAAAACTCATATCCAAAACATATAGAAACCTGTTAGATTTTAAACTGGAAGAGGAAATGGTAAAAAATATTATGATAGCATGGGCATAGAATTTAGGACACAATATAGATTTAGAAGAATGGGAAAAATTATGGAATACAAATAATAAGTTAACAACAGCCTCAACATATAAAGAAAATGTATACAAAATGTTCTATCAATGGCACTTAGCCTTGGCAAGATTAGCCAAAATATACCCAAATACCAGCCCAAAATGTTGGAAATGCCAATAAGTTGATGGTACCTTGTACCACATATGATGGCTTTGCCCCAAGGCCACGATCTATTGGACCAAAATCAAAGATTGGATATAAAGAATCACAGGATACCAAACTTAACTCAAACCAGAACTCTTATCTATTGGGAATAATTCAAGATCAATACCCAAAAAAGCTAAAATGCATAACTTTACATACTCTAACAGCAGCCAGAATAGCTTATGCACAAATGTGAAAAGGGCCTAATGTTCCAACAGAAGAATTAATTTTACAAATAATAACAGACTGTGCAGAAATGGATATGCTTACACTAAAAATGAAAGACAAAGAGGAATCTGATTATTACTCAATTTGACACAGATGGTACGAATGGTTAGAAAATAAAGATAAGGAATGAAAAATGAAGATTACATAGAAGAAACCTTAAGAGAATGATATATAGATATGTAGATATGTAAAATAGATAAAGATAGAGATTAACAATAAGTATAAATAAGGATAATAGATATTGGTGATGTATATGAATGGACAATAGAAAATATAAGATAATATTGTATGCCGATGTCAAAATGCTATTGAAAATGTAAATATGATTTGTACTGCTGGAAAAACAATAAAATTATTTAGTAAACAAAAAAAAGGTACTACCCAATAATGGATGTACAATATAAAGCAAGGTTAGTTGCACAAGGGTTTTCACAGATGAAAAATGTGCAATATGATGAGGTATTCGTATCAACTGGAAAGAGTGAGAGCATCAGACTGGCTCTAGTGTTGGCAGCACCACATAGCCATAAAATCTGGCATTTTGACATAACCACTACATTTCTCAATGCAGAATTAGAGGAAGAAATTTACATAGTTCAAGCACCAGGATATGAAAGTAAAAAAGCCTAACACAGTATACAAATTGAACAAGGCCATTTATGGGCTGAAGCAGTCAGCCAGGAATTGGAATATCTGTTTAGATACTGCATTGAAAGGTCTTGGGTTCAAGAATTGCAAGGCTGATAGTTGCATATATATTGGAAAGTTAAAAGGTAGGGATCAACACAATTGTGTTGGATAGGTACCCTGTTTCTCCAACAATATGGCCTCCCCCAATAGGAAGTCCCAGCATGTTTTATAGGCATGAAATGAAATTAAGCCCCTCCCCCCAAATTAAGGATGCGAAATGGGGGGGAATGGTGGGGGGGCTTGCCGTTAGGAAGTACTTTTGTTGCACACCCGGATATGGTGCTGCCTGCATTGATCCTGATACAAAGTGCCCCACCAACACCGAAGTCAACATCCAAGCTATCGCCGCCCGCCAGCATGAAGATGCAAGGGAGGGAATTAAGTAAACCTCAAAAAGACAACCTAGCCATTTTTTCGGGGCTCAAAAAAAAAAAAAAAAAAAAGACCCGGCCTTATTATAGGAGAAACACAGTATAAAAAAGGAATTCTCAGTTATTTGGAGGGAACTATGAATGTGGGTCTTCAAATACAGGTATCTGAAGAATATTAAAGGTAATTGAATTTATATCTATTCCAATTATGAAGGGAGGAGTGTCAGAGTATATTCATGAACTGGAACAGAGCATGATCACAAGGTCAGCCAATGAATAGGCATAGCAACTAAGTCAGCCAATGAGGACTGTTTTGGAAACTGAAACTAGAATTAGCCTAGGCTGGAAACTGAAACTAAAAGTAGCCTAGACATGGCTCTATATTAATCTCTACAGCTCTGCAGCTGTGTTGAGCTCTTAGTCTGTCTATTGAAAATGAAACTGCTTCTCTCCTCTTTCTTCTCTGCTGAACTAAAGTAAAAGAGAAACTAACTTGCTTTCTGAAGACTGGAACTCTGCTCTGAACTTGCAACATGTTTCTTAGTTTGCTCCATGTTGGAGAAATCTACAACTGGTTTGTAAAATCAACTTATTATGTTTATAAAGATGTTAAATGAAGCATCAGCCATATGTGTTTAATTTTCTGCCGCTGAATTAATACTGCAAAACTCTGAATAAGCATGTGGACATTCAATACTGTAATGTAAGAGAAGCCATCAAAGATAAAGTGATTAGCTTGCTTCACTGTGTGTTAGAAGACAATCTGGCCGACATTGGAAGTAATGCACCATGGGAAGCATATTAAGTTAATTGGATTTATTTCTATTCCAGCTATGAAAGGAGGGATGTCAGAGTATATTCATGAACTGGAATAGAACTTAGTAACAAAGTCAGCCAATGAATAGGCATGGCAATAGACCAGCCAATGAGAGCTGAATTGTAAAGTGAAACTAGAAGAGTCTGCTCTGAACTCTGAAATTGCTGCTTGTGTTTTGCTTGTGTTGCACTGGAAAAATCTACTATTAGTATTGTAAACTTTACTTAAACTGTTATTGTGTATGTAAAGAAGTTAATGAATGCTGCTGAATCAGTCATCTGGTGTTCTTTCTGGATTTGAATTTCTGCTGCAAAATGTAACAATTTTTGGTCAGCTAAAAATCATTCCTACTTCACACTCCAGTTGGCATAAATTATATCTTTGGAAATTGCAATAATTTCATCACTTCTACTTCCCTCTGCCACTTCTAGTTAGCACTGAATTAATACATAATTTCATAATACTTCATTAAGAGTAAACAAACCTATCAACAGAGCCTGTAGTCACAACAGCTAAATAAAACTTTTGCACAAAGAAGCAGAAATAACAGAGACCTCACTATTGCATTATAATATTCCATTAGAGAGAAACTTAATCTAGCAAAATAATATTTTTATAATTGTTTTTAAAAATGAGGGGCATATAGATATTGTTAGTAAGTCAAGGTACAAGCTAACTGAAAGCAGAGATCCCGTGGAGTCAGATTTTTTTGTCATAACTTTTCTTGTTTCTCCTGAAGAATATATATTTACATCCATGAGCACATATTCACCCAGAGTTAAAAAGTATCTTCCCTTCAAATCTAAGGAATGATGTATTAGCAATGCCAGAACAGTGGTATTTTTCCCTGCTGTGCAATTAATAACTAATTAGCTGGATTAGGGGGAAGAATAAATCACTGATAGAGAGAGATGATATGACTGCCCATATATGACCTTTCAGATCCATGGAGAAAAAAACAAACTGAAAAAGATTTTGATTTACCATATCGTCTTCATGACAAAGATGTCCAGTGAACATTGTGAAAACAGGAAGTAATTAATATTTTCAAGGTGTTGGCAACGTTGTGAAAAAGAAAATGAGCCAGCCAGATACCATGCTTTGGAGCTGCCTGTAGCTTCACTCATACAACATTCAATCTTTTATTGCTTTAGTGCTTGATATTTTAAAAAGTATCATTACATTAAGGCAATTCATACAAAGTGAGCTTAGTGCTACCTTAGATCCAGATGTGGACTGCTGCTGATTTGTATTTCTTTGGGTGAACAGGTAGTTAAGATTCTGCGCAGTTTGGTGAACCGGCAAATCCCACCACTAGCTGGCCTTGCTCTTGCTGGTTTTTTGGCCTGTTTTCTAAGCCATTTTCAGGCCTTTTTTGGACTATTTTCAGGCCATTTTTTGGGCTGTGTTTGGCCCAAAAACTGGCCAACAAACAGGCCAAAAAATTGGTGGAGGTGGGGCCAACCAGTGGTGGGATTAGTCCCAACTGACTGAATCCTACCTCTGCCTTTGAGGCGAGTGGCCAGGATGTCACCCACCCAGTGATATCACCCACCCAGTCACATGACGAACAGCCATGTCTACCCAGACGGATAAATGGCTGTTAAGTTATTCATATCCCACCACTGCTTAGATCTGACAGATTTCCAACATTGATATAGAAGAAAAATGAACTGTATGAATATAAATAAAGGAAAATCATTATGGAAATGTGGAATAAATTGTAAACTTATTTATAATAAATATGTTCTGATTAACCTAAGGGCAGAACCTGATTTATTTATTTATTTAATTTATAATGCCACCTCTTCACCCATGGTGACTCAAGGTGGCTTACATAATGTAAAGCCATATTTAAAACAAAAAATAAAAAACAAACTAAGAAAAAGTAAATTAAATAAATTATTAGAGTACAATAGAACAAATAAATTAATAAAGTACAATAGAACAAAGTCTGGAAAAAATAAAAACTCACCCCCCAACTCCCACCCCCTGCTCTAATGATAGCAGATCACACTAGTCATTTGATGGTCTTCATCCTGCTCTGGGTTCCCCAGGCCCGTTGGCAAAACCAGGTCTTCAGTGCCTTCCAAAAGAAGAGTGCTAGAGTGGGGGCCATTCTAATTTTGGAGGGAATGATATACCAGAGAGAGGGAGCTACCATAGAGAAGGCTCTTCTTCTGGGTCCCACCAAGTGTATGTCCCTCAGGGATGGGACTTGCAATATTTCCTGCCTCCCCACTCTGATGGGTCAGGTAGATGTGACCGGCAAGAGACATTCCCTCAGATAACCTGGCCCCAAGCCATGAAAGGCTTTAAAGGTGACAACCAACACCTTGAATTGCACTTGGAAGCAAATTGGTAACCAATGCAGTTCCTGTAGGAGAGGTGACACATGTACATACCGGGGTCTCCACAAAAACATGTGGGCTGTTGCATTTTGCACCAACTGGAACTTCTAGATGCTCTTCAAGGGAAGCCTCTTGTAGAACGTGTTGCAATAATCAAGACAGGAAGTGACTAGGGCATGAGTGACTGTGAGTAGGGACCACTGATTTTGGAATAACTGATGCACAACCCACAGTTGTGCAACCCACAGTTGTCCTGGCCCTAACCTCCACCTGCTCTTTGAGCAAGAGTAATGAGTCCTGGAAAAACCCCAGATTATGCACAGATTATGTACTACCTCTGTTTGAGGTAGTGCCACTCCAAGATCAAAGGTGGCAATTCTCCCTGAGCCAACAAACCCCAAAGCCAGAGCCACTCAGTCTTGGAAGGGTTTAGTTTCAACTTGTTGCTCCTCATCCAGCTCCTAACAGCCTCCAGGCATTGCAAGAGGGAGGACACAGCAACATTTAACTTACCACGGGCTGAGACATACAGCTGACTATCATCAGCATATTGGAGATAACTCAGTCCATGGTGATGGATGATCTCATCCAGAAGCTTTATATAAATGTTGAACAGGAGCGGAGAGAGTACCAAGCCCTGCGAGACCCCATAAAACAGTGGGTCTCTCCCCTCCTATCAACACGGACTGAGAGCAGCCACGGAGTAACGAAGTGAACCAAAACAGCATAAGGCCTCCCACTCCCATCCCCCGAAGCCAATCCAGGAGAATCCCATGGTCAATGATATCAAAAGCCGGTGAGAGGTCAAGTAGAGCAAAGATAGATGCACTACCCCCATCCCGCTCCCGCCAGATATCATTCAAAAATGAGACCAATGTCATTTCTGTCCCAAATCCAGGCCTGAATCCTGACTGGTAGGGGTCAAGATAATCTGTTTCATCCAGAAACACCTGAAGCTGTTGTGCAACCACCTTCTCAACCACCTTCCCCAAAAAGGGAAGATTGAAGACTGGTCAGAAATTACCCAACAAGGTGGAGTCCAGTGATGGTTTCTTAAGAAGAGGGAGGACCACAGCATCCTTAAAGTGCTGGGGCACCATCCCCTCCTGTAGAGAATTTACTGTAGAATGTTAAGCAAACAACACAAAATCAGATAAATTAAAGAATACAATTAGAATTCCAGCATTATATATTTTTAAAATTCTTACCAAACTGAAAAAGCTTTTATTGTGGTTTGGTGTTTTCACTTTACCTTATAATAAATGTTTCATTCCAAGTAGCATGTAGGACTCCCGCCCCCCAAAAGCAGGAATTAATTTAATAAATAAATTCATAATTCAATAAGGCAATTTGCCTATGAAGGTGGAGAAGCTTATACATTTAAGTATAAATGTGGTGCATTTATACTTAAAGTGATTTAAACAGTCTTATCTTGGAAAAGAGGCTCATCTGTTTGCTATATACAAAGCAACAAATGTCCAGGCATTATTCACTAAAGACTTTTACAATCTCCCTTGCTCTTTGATTGATCAATTTTCATCAAGAAATAGAAGTTAATTCATTGGGTAGGATCAATACCAAATAAATGCACTTATTTTCCATGAAAACTCAGGAAGTTAATTTAACTATGATTTCAGCAGGACCTAATTGTAACTCATTTATAATACAAAGCTATTCATAAATAAGTTTCACTTACTTATGTAAAAATTAATATCTAAGTTAAAAGTTAAAATCTGAATTCAACACATTTTATTAATATGTAGTAAATTTAAATATCTTTCAAAATTCAAACATTTTATTCAAATCATTATTACAAATTACTAGGTAAATAATTATTATTTAACTGATTATCTAGTTAAACATAAATCATAAAAATAAATATCCCAGTGGAGATATTTATAATTTGTATGGGCATGAGATATCTTCCATGTATATTGCAAGACCTAATCAGGGTCAACATGATGAGAAGCAATTGGCTAGTAATTTAAGTGCTGGCTTATTACTATATTCTTTGTACTCTGTTATTGGCAAACGTTTGTGCCATCTGTGCGGAATCATTTTATTTCATTCTATCTTGGACTGGGCAAATGCCTCTAGTTTGGCAGGCAGTATTCTCTATTGCCTTCTGTCATATTATCATTTAGTTATTTTCAGAATGCCATGAGCTGCTTTCTGTGATTGGGCTGGGGATTGGAAATGTACAGTATACCAGGAATGGAGGAAGAACAAGCAGAAGCTCTTCCTGCTTTAGAAACAATGGCTGTACTTAGCTGGAAACTCCCCAAACCTACAAATGTTGACTATTTGATAGCAATGCATGTCTTAACTTGAGATAAGGCCAAGTAGTTTATGCAAATCAAATTAGCTAGTTTAGTTGGTTATTTTTAGGGTAACCCATTGGGTAAATTCAGTTTAACACAAGTGTAAAAAATAGGGACACAGTGGCTCAGTGGCTAAGATGCTGAGATTGTCAATCAGAAGGTTGGATGTTCAGAACTTCCGGTTTGCAAGGATTCAGCGGAGGCAGGAATCCGCGATTGTGCGTGGTTTCTGCTGCGCTCGCCACTGGAGTGCTCTCGATCCAGCTGGATTTGGAGGCTATAGTTACCCCGTAGAGGTAACTGAAGATAGGGGAGATCCAGCAGGGATCCGGGGGAATCGCAACCCCCCTCCTCAGCTGACTTAACTCCCTTTTCCGAAAGCGTTGGAGCGGCGATCAGCAATGGCCGCCACAAAGAAGCTTTCATCCGGATAAGAATGTGCAGGAGGAAGCTGAGAAAGTGAAAGTTTTTGGCTAACCGGGATAATAAGTAACATTTAAATACCCTGGAATTTAAGCTTCATTAAAGATACATCGTTCCTAACAAATACGGAAAAAGCTGCGAATGAAAGTTAAAAGGGAAAGTTTGTTTTTTCTCACTCTCCTTCCTTACGGTGATAGCAAATGAATGGAGAAATCGGAAACACCCGTTTTGGCATCAGCAGGTAATCTTGAAAACTAAAGCCAAGGGGACAATAAAGATTTCTGAGCATCGGGGGGGGGGAGAGAACTCTTTTTTGCTAGAAGTGGGAAGGGAAAGGAAAAGAATAAATATTAAGATTTTGTTGGAGGAGGCTGTTTGGAATTTATAAGAACAGAGCTAAACTATAACAAGACTTCTAAAAAATATATTTTAATTGGAGCTTTGTAACTGAACTATAACTCCAGGAAGAGAAAGTATAAAAAGAAGAAAGCGCTAAATAAAACAGTCTGTGTATATTTGGATTGCTTGGTGACTTTGGGACTTTTGGAAATCATTATTTGAAAGACTAAAAACATTTGGATTGTATAAAAAAAACCTTTTACAATAGGACTACTTGTTGATGAACTGAAAATTGAATTTAAAAAGCTACAAGAAGAGGAACAAAAAGGGAAGGACTCTTCTGGATCTCTTTTCCATTTTTTAGAAATGGCGATTTCTACCTATCAGAAACTACAAGAACAAGAAGACTGGGATGAAGAAGAAGCCATCTTTAATGAACAAAAAACTTTAGCTGGAGAAGAAAACGGAAAGAGGGGAAAGAGAATAGAGAATTTAAGATTTAAAAAAACAACCAAAAAAGGGGAAAATAAGGTGAAAAATCGATGCAATGTCAGAAAGCAACAGAAAAGAGGAATACAGAAGAAGGTGGAGATTAAGAGACAAGGGGGTAAAAAGGCAGGATTGGAGAAGAAAGGAAAGGAAAAAGGAAAGAGAAGTTACAAAGGTTTAAAACATGATGTAAAGAAACAAGATTTATTTAGAGATATTAGGTAAAAATATGATTAAAAAAGAGATTCTGCAAAATTGCAGATACAATACAATCTACACAAAATTGTATTGTACTTATATTTGAAATAATGTTAGAAAACTGGATTTAATAATAGAGCTTAATTTGCTATGGATTATTGTTTTAATTATATCATAAACTTATTATTCTTTCTTATTTTATAATACAGTATGTAGGCTCAGAATGCACTGAGCAGAATTAGAATGAAATATATATATTATTTTAAGTGTTAAATTTAGGGGAAAGATTTAAAGGCATCCTACATCAATCAGTGATTATAGGAGAAATCTTGTGTTAAGGCCCTGTCACACTGCCCAACGGATGCAAAACGGACACAACAGACGAGCAAAATGTTCCATCCGTTGTTATCCGCTCTCAAAAGGGGCAAAAATTTGCATAATCGGAGCGGATAACACGGACACGTGGAGGACGCAGCACGGATGGAAAGCAGATGTGGAACAGAAGCCCAGCGGATGGGAGCGGATGGGAGCGGATGGCACATCCGCAAGGCTTCCGGGGAGCCTCAGCAAAGCAGACGTGGAACGGAAAGAGCGGATGCACAGTGGATGCACAGCGGATGAAGCGGATGCAGAGCGGAAGCCTAGCGGATGCACAGCGGAAGCCTAACGGATGCCTGGCGTTAATTGCGCATTGGGGGGATGCATTGCATAAGCCACGCGGATATAAAGGGAAGCAGCTCGCATGTGGCCAGCATTCGGAGGAAAGACCTGCTGCAGGATACATCGAGTCCTTGCCTGCCCTGCCTGCATGCCTGCCTACAAGCCTTGCTTCCAGCCTTCCTGCCAGCCTGCCTCCAAGCCTCCTGGCCAGCCTCCCTGCCAGGCGCGCTCTCTGCCTGCATGCTAGCCTTGCTGCCAGCCTGCCTTCCAGCCTCCCTGCCAGCCAGTCTGCCTGCCAGCCTTCGTGCCTGCCTACCTTCCTTCCTGCCAGCCTTGGTGCCAGGCTTCCTGCCAGTCTTGGTGCCAAGCTTCCTGCCAGCCTTGGTGCCTGTTAGCCTCCCTGCCAGCCTCCCTGCCAGCCAGCAACCCCACAACCATGGGGAAGAAGTGAAAGTCTCAGCAACCTGCCGCCATCCCTGGCAAGAGGGACAGGGCCACCCACCCGCCCCCTATCCCTGACTCTGCTTCTGCTGGGGCTTCTGCTGCTCGGGCTCGCTCTTCTGGTGCTGGAGCTTCTGCTGAAACTGCTCCTGGCGGTGGTGCTTCTGCTGGTGCTTACTCTGCTGAAGCTGCTCCTGGTCCCGCTAGTCCTGCTGGTCCTGCTCGTGCTCGTACTGCTCATGCTCCTGGTCTTGCTCGTCCTGCTCGTGCTCCTGGTCCTGCTCGTGCTCCTGGTCCTGCTAGTGCTGCTGGTGTTGCTGCTGGTGGTGCTGCTGGGGCTCCTGGTGCTTACTCTGCTGCTACTGATCCTGGTCCTGCTGATCCTGCTGCTGCTGTTGCTGCTGCTGCTGCTGATGATGATGATCCTGCTGCTGCTGCTGGTGATGATGATGATGATGGTGATGATGATGATGATGATGATAATGATTCTGCTGCTGCTGCTGCTGCTGGTGGTGTGGAGGAGCAGCCCCTACCACCTGGGAGCCCCTCTGATGAGGGCCCATCTGGTCCTGCCAAAGGGAGGAAGAGGTGTATGCGGGCACGGGAGAGGAGGCAATACTTCATCGAGGAGGAACACGAGGATGAGGTGCTGGAGTGGCTGAGAGAGAATGACTTTCTGTGGCGAAAGGGACACCGGCTGTACAGGGACACCAAAAGGAAGCAGGCTGCTTGGAGAGAGAGGGCGGACAGTGTGGGTTACACTTCGGAGGTGCTCCTCGGCTGGTGGAAGCACATGCACACCTGGTACGGGAAGCTGCACCTGAAGAAATCTGGCCAGGCCACGGTTAAGCTGACAGACAGAGAGACCTACGTCATGGCCAGGTGCAGCTTCCTGGAGGGTGAGATCTGCCACCGAGGAGCACCAGGAGCCCCTCTGTCTACCCTCTCTCTCTGGCAGCCTGCTGAGAGCCAGTCCTCTTCCGGGCGAGAGTCAGTCCCTGTCTCCAGGCAGGTTTCTGTGGAGCGTGCCACAACAGACAACCCGCGGACAGGTGTAACCATGGTGGAGCGCGTGGAGGACTCCCTGGTGCGGTGCGAGAAAGGAGACACCGAGTCCACCACAGTCGTAGCCGCATCCACCCCCCCCCCAGCTCCGCCTCCACAGAAAGGCAGAGAGCCAGACAGCAGGAGGGGCAGAGCCACACTGTCCTGCTGGAGATCAGGGACACCATCCGCACCAGTATAGATCTCCTCTGTCAGCTGGTCAGCACCGACTCCTCATCCTCCAACCTCAAGCCCTTCCTCACCTATGTCAAGCAGACCCTCAAGAACAAGGAGGAACCCCAGTATCAAGTGGTGAAGGATCGGATCACCGAGCTGCTTCACAACCCTCCAGATCCAGAGGAACCTGCTCCCACCCAGTCCAGGTCTGCTCCTCCACCCCAGGTGATGTCCCTCCCATTCCAAGGCTTCCACAGCCCCTCACCTACCAGGGCTACGGCTTCCCGGAGGTCCAGCAGCACAGGCAGCAGCCCTTCCCAGTCCAGGCACAGAGTCATCGGACGACACCATTGCCACCGGTTCCACTGATGCCACCGATGCCACCGACAATGATGCCACCGACGACAGCGATGTCACCCATGCCAGTCCTCACCCAGCTGCAGACCAGACAGCCCCACTACACGACTCCTTCCTCTACCCCACAGCCAAGCCCGGCCTCAGTACATATCTCATCAGTACTAGGGCTGACACTCCATGGCATGGAGGAAGGACCTCTCAGCATCGCGGGTCTGAGCCAGCTGTCTGAAAGCTTTCTCAACACACCGTCCCCTGTTGTCCTCTCGAGGCCAGGCACCCCAATGACGATACAGACTAGCACTCCAGCACCAACCACCTCCACAGCACCTGGACCCTTCACCCCTGAGACTGGGCACACCTCCGAGTGACCAATAAGAGTGCCAGAGACTGGGTAGCTGGCTACCTGTGGACTTTATTTGGACACTTGACTTGGGTCATTTTTTTTTTTACAGCTTGTTGTAAACACTTGCTTCATTTCTTTTTTTGTAATAAAGTCTTGGTGGAAACTTTTACAATTGGTTTAAGCCTTTGCATGCTTGTGGGATGGGTTAAGATAGCAGTGGGGTGGGCAGGGATACCTTTGGAATGGATTAAAATAGCTGTGGGATAGATAAACCTCCAGTGCAAGCATAGTGGGACTGTATGGTCCACCCTCCCAGGTAACATTGATCTACACATTTGAACATAAACACAACTCTTCATTAAATGCCCCATTCATTGTAGGCCCACCCAACATACATGGCCCAATCTCATCCGTGTGATGAGACAGGCTGAAGGAAGCACCCATTAATCATCTATCATCCTGTCTTGCCACTCCACTGCTCCAGCTGGGGAGTTATACCAGTGTTTCAGGAGGTTGTGCTGCTTCTTCCCTTCACGTGAGGCTCTGTTGGGGCCTTGCACATTCTCAGTGTTTATCAGGTTTCGCCCTTGCCTCGATTCCCCAGGCTCCATGTCCCCATTGCCTTGCTGGAGGTCCACGAGCCTGTTCTGCAAGACTGGGTAGCAGGTGCGCATGAGATTGTGCAGGATGCAGCAAGCTTCCACAATCCTCCTCACGGTCTCTGGGCGATGCTGCATGGTGGTGAGAAGTACCTGGAACCTGTTGGCCAGGATGCCAAAGGTGTTCTCCACCACCCTCCTTGCCCTGGACAGCCTGTAGTTGAAGATCCTCTCTTCACGGGTGAGGAGTCTGGAAGTGTATGGCTTCATGAGGTAGGTTCTGAGGGAGAAGGCATCATCCCCCATGATGAAGTAGGGCACATCTTGCATGTCGTTGGGCAGGGGGTCTGGATCTGGAAAGCCCATGATGAGGTTGCCTTCCAGCCCCTCCTTGAGGTCACTGGCATTGGATACCTGGGCATCTGAAGATGAGCCGTTGCCTGAAGCATCGATGTACATGAACTTCATGTTCATCGACCATGGCAAAGAGGATGATGCAGAAGAAGCCCTTGTAGTTGAAATAAGTGGAGGCCGACTTGGGTGGTGCTTTGCAGGCCACGTGCTTGCCATCTATGTCTCCCACGGTGTGTGGAAAGTTCCACCTCTGATACCACTGCTCTGCAACTTTCTTCCATCCTTCATCAGTGGAGGGGCACTGGAGGAGCTCCTGCAGGTATTCTTCGATGATGGCCTGCACTACTTCTCTGACCACAATGCTGATGGTGTTGTGTGGCACCCTCCAGCCGTACTGCATGCTCCTGTAGGTGGTCCCTGAGACCAGGTGGCGCAGAGTGAGTGCCACCTTGAGCCCAGGTTCCAGGCTGGGATGGAAGTTGGTGTTTGCCTTGGTCAACCTGCATGTCAGGCGCTGCACAACTTCGTCAAACATGGCTGGAGGCATCCTCATGAAGTTTTGGAATGCCGAAATGTCTTTGTTCCTGAGCTCCACCATCAGCTTGTTGTACAGTCCATACTCTGCTCTTCTCCTGATCCATCTTCGGACCCAGACGCTTCTTGGCCGCCTCCTTTTCTTCCCATAGTAGAGTTCACAGAGCCTGTAGATGGCTTTGCACTGTTGCAGAAGGATGGTGGCTGCCAATAGGACTGTGTTACGATCCACGGTGGACATGACTGGATGCTGTGGAAGAGCAAGAGTCAGATGAAGGCTGCAGAGGTCTGCACAGCTAGGCTGCTGGTCTGAAAGTGAGATGCAGGTGAGTTGCTCCCCCTTTTTATAGGCAGTATAGGTGTCCCTTTGCATCCTCTAGGCATCCTCTAGGCATCCTTTAGGCATCCTTAATATCCGAGATAGGTCCCCTCTGCGAACGTTTTTTCTGTTTTAAAAGCTTTGTTTCCGTGCTGCATCCGTTCTGCATCCGTTCTGCGTCCGTTCCGCTTCCTCCCTGCATCTGAATGGATGCGAGTTGCGCGGATGCAGAACGGATGCCTAGCGGATATAGCGGATGCATAACAGATGCAGAACGGATGCCTAGCGGATGCAGAATGGACGAATTGGATACATTTTCCATGCAAAAGTTTTGAGCAGCTCAAAACTTTCTAAGCGGATGAAACGACAATGAACGGATGCTGGACGGATGGAGAGGAAGCAAGACGGAGGCAGTGAGTACATCGCGTTTTCCAATGGATGGCAAGCTTTTTTGTCTGTTTTACATCCTCTTTGCATCCGTTGGTGCAGTGTGACAGGGGCTTTAATGAGAAAAGATAATAGAAAATTGAAATAGAACAGACAAAAGATATATATATAATAATTTAAATTGAGATGAAATAAATAAAATAGAATTAAGAGGGTGAAAGGAGGGGAGAAGCTGTATAGAAAATGTAGAATGGAGAGGAATACAGAAGAAGGTGGAGATTAAGAAGGTGGAGATTAAGAGACAAGGGGGTAAAAAGGCAGGATTGGAGAAGAAAGGAAGGGAAAAAGGGAAGAGAAGTTACAAAGGTTTAAAACAAGATGAAAAGAAATAAGATTTATTCAGAGATAGTGAGTAAAATATGATTAAAAAAGACACTGCAAAAGTAGATAAGATTGTATTGTTGTATTTATGTTTGAAATTTTAGAAAACTGGATTTAATAATAGAGCTTAATTTGCTGTGGATTATTGTTTTAATTATATTATAAACATTACTTTTTTATTTTATAATATAATATGTAGCTTTAGAACGTACTGAGCAGAATCAGAATTTAGGGAAAAGATTTAAACGCATCATACATCAATCAGTGATTATAGAAGAAATCTTGTGTTAATAAGATATAATATAAAATTGAAATAGAACAGACAAAAGATATATGCATAATAATTTAAATTGAGAAGAAATAAATAAAATAGAATTAAGAGAGTGAAAGGAGGGGAGAAGCTATATAGAAAATGTTGAATGGTAAATAAGATATGAAATGGGATAAAAAGTAAGCATGAATTCGAATTTATGTCTGTATAAAAAGATGTAACCCGGGAAGCCACTTTCCAAAAAGAAGTTTTATGTTTTTATGTTTTGTGTTTTGTTTGTGTATGTTTGTTTATTGAAAATCAATACAAATTTTTTTTTTAAAAAAAGAAGAAGGTTGGAAGTTCAGCAGTTCGAATCCGTAGTGCCAGTTATTTGTCCCAGCTTCTGCCAACCTAGCAGTTTGAAAGCATGTAAGTAGAAAAATAGGCATCACATTGGTGGGAAGGTAATAAAGTTCTGCGCACCTTCGGCATTTAGGCATCCTAGCCACATAACCATGGAGACATCTTCAGACAGCACTGGCTCTTTGGCTTTGTAACGGAGTTGAGCACTGCCCCCTAAAGCCGGAAATGCACCTAGCACCTAGGAAATGCACCTAGCACCTAGGGGAACCTTTATCTTTACCTTATTGGGTAAATTCAGTTAAAACCCCGGTCCCACTGCACTTACGAATGCAAAGAGGATGTAAAACATTAAAAAAGCTTGCCATCTGTTGGAAAAACCTATGCATCCGTTGTGTACTCACTGCATACGTGTTTCATACGCACTATCCCTCGAGCATCCATCCACTGAGATTTCATCCACCCAAGAAGTTTTGAGCTGCACAAAACTTTGTGAACGGATGAACTTTCTGCCGCGTACGATGTACATCCATGACATATACGGGCAACAAACATTCCATGTCCGTTATCATCCGTTAAATGTCCGCTGTATCCTCTCAGCATCCTCTGGCATCCCCTCAACTCACATCCACTACAGCTGAAAATGGAAAGAGGGAGGAAACGAAAGGTACACGGAATGTCTACACAGCGTGATTAGAACAGAAATAGAAAGGATGTAGGCGTATGCATCTCATATATAAAGGATTAAAACGGACAAAACATTTGTATATGGGATGTACCTCGTATATTTAGGATGTCTGCAGTATGTCTAGAGTATGTAGAAGGACACCTAGCGGACTAACGATATTTCCAATAAAAAGGGGGAGAAAATCATCTGGATCTCAGTATGAGTCCAGCAACCGTGGTGTACAGACCTCTTCACCCTTGGTCTTAGTCTTCCACATCATCCATTGATCTACACCATGGATCATGACACAGTCCGTATGATAGCTGCACTCATTCATCACCAGAACCAGAACCTGTTCAGACTGTTTCACCTTTTATACACAAGGAGAAGAAGGAGACATCCAAGAGCTGTGTGGGTCCGAGGATGGATCGTGAGAAGAATGGAGTTTGGACTGTATGACCAGTTGATGGTGGAGCTGAGGAATGAAGACCTCGTGCATTCCATCACTTCATGAGGATGCCACCAGCCATGTTTGATGAACTTGTAGAGCGTCTGAGACCCAGATTAACCAAGCCGAGCACCAACTTCCATCCCAACTTGGACCCTGGACTGAAGGTGGCACTGACTCTGTGGCACCTGGCCTCTGGAATCACATACAGAAACATGCACTATGCCTGGAGGGTGCCACACAACAGCATCAGCAAAGTGGTCAGAGAAGTGGTGCAGGCCATCATCGAAGAATACGTGGAGGAGCTCCTCAAGTGCCCCACCACTGAACAAGGCTGGAGAAAACTTGCAGAAGAGTGGTATCAGAGGTGGAACTTTCCCCACACCGTTGGAGCCATAGATAGGAAGCACATGGCCTGCAAAGCTCCAGCCTACTCAGGGTCCACTTATTACAACCATAAGGGCTTCTTCAGTATCATCCTCTTTGCCATGGTTGATGCCGACTACAAGTTCATCTACATCGATGCTTCAGGCAACGGGTCAGCTTCAGATGGCCAGGTGTACAATGCAAGTGACTTCAAGGATGGGCTGGAATGCAACCTCATCATGGGTTTCCAGATCCAGACCCCGTACCCGATGACACACAACATGTGCCCTACTTCATCATTGGTGATGACGCCTTCTTCCTCAGAACCTACCTCATGAAGCCCTACACTTCAAGATACCTCACCCGCGAAGAGAGGATCTTCAACTACAGGCTGTCCAGGGCAAGGCGGGTGGTGGAGAACGCCTTTGGCATCCTGGCCAACAGGTTCCAGATACTTCTCACCACCATGCAGCATGAGGCACATACTGTGAGGAGCATCGTGGAAGCTTGCTGCATCCTGCACAATCTCATGCACACCTGCTACCCAGTATTGCAGAACAGACTTGTGGACCGTCAACAAGGGAATGGGGACATGGAGCCTGGTGAATGGAGGCAAGGACGAAACCTGATAGACACTATGGATGTACAAGGCCCCAAGAGTTTCAGGTGAAGGGAAAAAGCAGCGCAACCTACTGAGACACTGGTGCAACTCCTCAGCTGGAGCAGTGGAGTGGCAAGACAGGATGATACATGATTAACGGATGCTTCCTTGAGCCTGTCGCATAAAACTGATGAGATGGTGCCATGTATGTTGAGTGGTCCTACAATGAATAGGGCATTAATAAAGAGCTTTGTTTGTTTTAAAATGTGTTGACCAATGAATAAAGTGTTATTGATAATAAAGGTCCATATGTGTGGCAACTGGGATGGTGGACCATACAGTCCCATGATGCTTGCACTGGAGGTTTATCTATCCCACAACTATCCTTATCTATCCCACAAGCATGCATAGGCTTAATCATTTGTTAAAAGTTTTCACCAACACTTTATTAAGGTAAAAAAATGAACCAGGTGACTTAAGGAAAGATAACCTTTATTAACTTTCTTAGGTAAACTGTATGACTTTATAAAAAAGCAAAATGAACCAAGTAAAGTGTCTTAAGCAAAGCAACTCAGTCTCTGACACTATTCTCAGTCACTCTGAGTCATGTCCATGGTCTCAGCTGTTAAGCGGGCAGGGACTGTGGAGTTTGGTGTGGCTTGAGTGCTGGTCTGAGGCACCATTGGGGTGCTTGGCCCCGAGGGTACAACAGGGGATGGTGTGTTCAGGAAGCTGTCCGAGAGCTGATTCAGTCCCGTGAGTTTGAGAGGTCCTTCATCAAGGACTTGAGATGTCAGGCCCAATGCTGATGATAGATTGTCCGTTGATGGGCTTGGCTGTGGGGTGGAGGAAGGAGGAGTGTAGTGGGGCTGTCTGGTCTGCAGCTGGGTGAGGACTGGCGTCTGTGGTGTGTGATGAACCTGGGCCTGGACTGGGAAGGTCTGTTTTTGCTGTGGGAAGTCCTGGTAGTCGTAGCCTTGGTAGGTGAGGGGCTGTTGAAAGCCGTGGAAGGGCTGTGACATCACCTGGGCTAGAGGAGCAGACTTGGACTGGGTAGGAGCAGCTTCAGCTGGGCCTTGAGGATTGTGCAGAAGTGCTGTGATCTTCTGCTTCATCACCTGGTACTGGGCCTCGGGCAGGTCCCTCAGGGTCTGGCTCAAGTAGGTGATGAAGGTGTTACGGCCCGAGGATGCTCTGTCCAAGTGGACCAGCTGAGAGAGAATTTCTGTGCTGGTCTTCATTGTGTCCCTGATCTCCAACAGCACACTGTGGTTCTGGCCCTCCAGTCTGCCTCTCTGCCTGAATCCTCTGGGGGTGGGGGTGGGTTGGCCTCTGGTGGCTGCTGCTTCTTCCTCCATTTGTGACAGCAGGGCGTCATCCTCCACGGGATCCTCCAAGTGTGCCAGCATGGGGAGTGCAGCTGTCGGGGAGGTCTCTGCTGTGGGGCGCTCTGAAGACACCTGCCTGGACAGGGTAGCTGGCTCCTGGCTGGAAGAGGACTGGCTGTCTGTGGGAGAGGGGTGTCAAAGGGGCTGCTCCTCGGTGGCAGATCTCACCCTCCAGGAAACTGCACTTGGCCATGACGTACATCTCCCGGTCAGTGAGCTTGACAGTGGCCTGCCCGGATTTCTTGAGTTGTAGCTTGCCATACCAGGTGTGCATGTGCTTCCTCCATCCCAGGAGTACTTCTGCAGTGTACCCCAGGCTCTCTGCTTTGTCTCTCCAAGCTGCCTGCTTCTTCTAGGTGTCGCGATACAGTCTGTGGCCCTTTCTCCAGAGGTACTTGTTCTCCCTCAGCCATTCCAGCACCTCATCCTCATGCTCCTCGGAAATGGTGTACTGTTTCCTCTCTCCCTTCTCCTTCCCTTGCCTCTTCCTCCCTCTGGCAGGGCTTTCAGCAGGGCCTTTAGCAGCAGGGCCTTCAGGGGCTTGAGCAGCAGGGCCTTCAGGGGCTTGAGCAGCAGGGTCTTCAGCAGCAGGGCTTTGAGGGCCTTGGGGCTGGTCCACCACAGCAGCAGCAGCAGCAGGTTCGGAGTCAGTGCCAGGGGGTGGGATGCTGGTTCTGTCCTTCTTGCCAGGGCTAGAATGAGTAGGCACCGGCTTCCTCTTCTTGCCTGACTGATGACTCATGGTGTTCCTGCTAGATGTATGTGGCAGCATGTCCTTCCCTTGTATGCTGACTGCGTGCATGCTGCATCCTTTTATATCCGTGAAGCTGAGGCAATTCATACTCCCCGCATGCGCAGTAAACGCTTTGCATCCTATATACATCCGCGCGGGATCCGCTTTGTTTCCTAAAGGCGTCCGTGATCCATCCGCTTCATCCGCTATGCATCCGCCCCTTCCACTATGCCTCCACTTTGCAATTCTCCCCTGGAACCCCTTCGGAGGTGTCATCCTCTTCCATCCGCTTTCATCCACTAGGCTTCCTATGAACATCCGTTTAACATCTCCGCTACATACTACCCATGTCCATTCTTTTCCGTTCTATTCCGTTCTGTTTATGCAAATTTTCGCCACTTTTTGGAGCGGATGACAATGGATGGAGCCACCCCCAAAATTTTGCTCGTCCACTGTGTCCTTTATGCATACATTTTGTGTCCATCGGCCAGTGGGACCTAGTCTTTAAACAAGTGGTAAGCAGAAGTCAAGGTTCTCTTGTAATCTGTTTTTTGAAAAGCACTTTAAAATATTTTATGACATTAAGTCCATTATTTACGTAAAAGACCACATACTCTGCCAAGATCTGAAAAATGAAAAATCAGGGCCATCCAAATTAATCTTGTACAGAATTACGCTATTATATTTTCTGATTTTAAAAAGTGATGCAAATTAAGGAGATTTACTTATATCAATGAGATTTAAATTAAGCATGTTAAATCTCACTACTTTATTTCAAACTACAATCTCAAACCCACAGTCTGAGTGCTAAAATACCCTGTTAATAGATTTATATCCAGGAAAATAAACACTATCTTGATGAAGATTCAAAATAAAAAGAAACAAACTAAAAGTGTCAGATCCGTGTATTTGCCATTCTTCAATGGAAGAGGGGGGGGTTGATAAAAGTAATCCTTTTTGATGTAACCTGAATATCTTGATTCTTTTATTGAATCTGCATAACTTGCACATATTCAACTAGGGACTGGAGCCTAGACGCCTAGAAACCTGTCACCTCTTGGAGATAGCTAGAGGTGAAGAGGCCATAAAAATTCCAGCTCCAAAAGAAACTTCCTGGGAAGCTCTTCTCAACTACGTTCCCAGAAAAAAGGGGGTGGGGGGAATTAACATGTTGCTTCTTTGTTTTGACGAAATCCACACCAGACTAAGGGGAGGGCTTCTAACTCCCTTTATCTAAGCCACATGCCTTCAGGCATATTTTCCCTGGTTTGAATATCACCTGGATATCTTCTTTTTCAATAAAGAATACCTTTTGAAATATCCAGTTATCAAAAGTTCATTCTTATCGTCTGAAGGGGAGAGAGTCTGGGCCTTACAAGAAGCGAAAGAATAAAATGGACCAAAGTTGTTACCCATGAATAATTTAAAAGTTATAAATTATAAGTTTATACTGTAGAATACACAATTCTTTATAGCATTCTGTGGGGTGTTCAAAGGAAAGTGTAAAAAGGAAGAAAGAATAAAATCATTGAGCTAAACCACAAGACTTCTCTTTTTTCAGAAGTATGAGCAAACATGAAGCATACCAAATCAGAGAAGTCAAGAGACATATGGAAATGGAATAGATAAACAGTAAAACTAACATTTATATTAGAAAGAAATGAGATGGCAAAATGTTTTCAAAACAAAATATCTAACATTTGTTATCAGCTAGTACTTCACAGAGAGCAAATACAATCACTAATCTAGTGATTATATTTCTTCATTACAATGAAGGATTAATCTAGTGATTCATCCAACATTATTCTGTATCATTTGAGTCATTGCCCTACTCTTTACTTTAGCAGATATTAAATCTATAAATGTTATGTCACCTGTTATGTATTGAATATATATAGTTGTGTTAAGCCATGCTAAGGTGAAACTAACCTTTAGATGACCCTAACTGTTAACTCCAACTATTTTGGAGGGAAACTTAGAACATTCATATTTGGGTGGGCTTTTTCAAGTATTATGATTGGTTAAGGCCCTGTGGTATAAAGCCACGTTTGATACAGCTGAAAACTTGATAGCATTGGCAAGCGTAGAGACTGTGACTTACATAGACCTCAAGAAAAAAATTAAGGGAACATTCCGAGCCTAAACTCTCAGTCATTACCTAGCACCATGCATTTGAGCAACATGAACAGAGATCTGGGAATTTGCAGCAGAGTTTGTGGCAGCTCTTCGCCAAGCTTCATGCCAATGCGAGTTTCCTGATCTTAAGACTGTCTCAGAGATAGGCTTGTTTGTGGCCTGCATAATAGTGAATTACAGTGGCACCTATTTGCCATAGAGAAACTGACTTTCCAAGATGCATTGAAGGCAGTCATAGTGTATGAAGCTGCTGGAGGGGCCATGAAGACTCTCCAGCCACCAAAAACACACACCAGTCCTGCAGTGATCCACCAAGAAATTGCAGAAAGCTCAAGGGAGATCAGTAAGAGTGGGGAATTCAATCACTTGCAGAGAGAGCCACCCAGAAGGCCATGCTCCAGAGAGCAAGCAACTCCCTCACAGAATTGTGCATGCAGCGGGGGACAGCATGAAAGAGCAGAGTGCATATTCTGCACAGCAGTATGCCATGTCTGTGGAAAGTAAGGGCACATTGCCAGAGTTTACAGAGGTTGCCAGTGGAAAATGAAATCTGTGACACAGCAGCACAAGGCGAAATGACCCTCAAGACAGAACAAAGTTGAATACTGCTTGGGATGGCATAGCATATAATGCACAGCGGCCCAACGCCCCATCAAACAAAAAATTAGACTCCAACTAAAACAATTCAGTTTGAGGGTCCCCTCAGCACAGTGGTCATAGAGGGGCCACACACCAGCCTCAAAGGTCTCGACTTGTTTGGGACCCTGGGCATCAGGATGATGGCCCTCCATAAAACCCAAATAGCTGATCTAGCAGCGGTATGCCAACAATACGTTGACGTATTCAGAACTGAACTGGGACAATACAAAGGGGCACCCATTTCACTCAACCTCGATCCAGGAGTAGCTCCAATCTGATTAAAATCACACAGGGTTCCTTTTGCATTGAACCTTAAAATTGATGCGGAACTAGATAAGCTGGTACAGCAGGGAGTGCTCCAACCTGTGGTCTATAGCCAGTGGGAGACTCCCATAATGACTCCAATTAAGCCTAATGGGGACATTCACATCTGCACAAATTACAAGTGCACCATAAACAAGGCACTACAGCAGCATGCTTACCCTGTACCAATGGTAAGCTACATCCTCACCTTGCTCCAGGGAGGCCAAATCTTTGCTAAGCTAGACCTTGCCCAGCTACTGCAGCAGCTACTTGTACTAGAGCACAAACAAAAATCACATACAGAGGTGCATTCTGAGTGCACTGCTTGCATTTGGGGGTAAGGGTAGCATCAGGGTTGTTCCAAATATTATGGAATGAACTCTGAAGAACATTACTGGTGTCTGTCCATACTCTGATGACATCCTGATTGTGAGGGAATCAGTGGAAGTCCTGGCAGAATGTCTCCATACAGTACTCCACAAGGCAGTCCTAAAATTTAAGGAGGAAAAGTGCCAGATCGGCGTGAAATCCACAGAATTCCTAGGTTTCTGTATCAACGCTGCTGGAATTCACCCATATGAAGAAAAGCTAAAGGCAATTCAGCAAGCCTCCACAACAAAATCCAAGGGGGAGCTTGGGCTTGCTCAACTTTACCCCTCCTTCTTATTGCATAAGGCTGCTCTGGCAGAATCGTTACACTGCCTGTTGGACAAAAAAGCACCCTGGGTCTGGTTGAGCATTCAAGACAAAGCATTGAAGATGGTAAAATCATTGCTATCCTCGGACTCTGTCCTAGCTCATTTCAACCAAACCCTACCAGTAACGCTTCGCCATACAGCATTGGAGTAATACTAAGCCACAGGATGCCAGATGGTAGAGAGGTCCCCCTCACATACTACTCTAGAACATTATCAGCTGAAAGAAACTATGCCCAGATAGACAAGGAAGCCCTCACCATAGTGGCTGGCATTAAGAAGTTCCATGATTTCTTATATGGATGAACCTTCACCATCTTTACAGACCACAAACCTCTGCTTGGTCTCTTCATAGCTGACAAACAGGTACCACAGATCCTGTCACCATAAATGCTATGATGGTCCATTTTCATGACTACATATTTGTACTGGCTAGTCCACAAGCCAGGAAAAGGAATGGGCTACATTGATGCTCTCAGCCGACTGCCTCTACCACAGACTGAGCCGGATCTGGCTCCAGCTTATCATATTCTGGTGATCCAGGACCTGCCTGAAACATTCCTACATGCAGGGGACATTGCAGCCACCACGGACAGAACACATTCATTAAAGGGATGTTAAAGGGATGTTAAAGTGATGACCAGAGGCAAAGCCAGGCCCTGAGTTCTAACACTATGCTTCTTGGAAAAATGAACTGTCAGCTGACAAGGGATATGTGCTGTGGAGCAGCAGGGTCATCATTCCACCCAGTCTTCGCTCTAAGGTGCTGGATTCCCTACACAAGGGGCACTCAGGAATTGTTCAAATGAAAGCTCTAGCCAGGAGCTACTTGTGGTGGCCAGGCCTGGACAAAGACATTGAGAATCAAGTAAGAAGTTGCCAGGCCTGCCAAGAAACCCAACCAAAGATTCCACATGCACCAGTGCACCACTGGGAGACCATGTATGCCCCATGGTCTTGCAAGCATATTGACTTTGTGGGCCCTTTCCAGGGACAGGTGTTTCTGATAATAATAGACAGTTATTCCAAATTGTTGGAACTGGTCTCTTCGTTGACAACAACCAGGGTCATCCAAGAATTGCAAAGGCTGTTCATCAGACATGATCTGCCAGATGTAATTGTGTCTGACAATGGGGAACAATTCATGGCAGAAGAGTTTCAATGTTTCCACAATGCCAACATAATTTGGCACGAAACATCCACTCCATTTCCCCCCATGACCGATGGTCAGGCTGAATGAAAGGTCAGAACCACAAAAAAGGCACTCAAGCGTGTGATGACTGGGGACTGGAATCACCACCTGGTAGACTTCCTCCTGTGTCAACACACAACTCCCAGTACAGCAACAGGTCGCAGCCCAGCAAAGCTGAGATGGAGCTGCCGGCTCACCATGAAGCTCAACCAATTTCACCCAAAATAGTGGTAGAGATGGCTCAACCAACCCTTATCAGACCCACTAGGGAACTGTTTTCCTCCGAGTTTGCGTACATCACCCGTGGCCACCTCTGGAGAAATGCAGGTACCAAGGGCATGTAAGCTGCCATCACTCAAGGGCGACCCAAAATAACTATCAAGACTCTGTCTTACCCTCAATCTGTTCAATATTCATAATCTTTAGATTGAGAGATCTAAATTGAGAGTAAGATTGAGAGTAAGAACTATTCTAGGGGGGAGGAGTGTTATGTATATTGTTATATATATTGTTGTGTTAAGTCCTGCTAAAGTGAAATTAACTTTTACATGACCCTAACTGTTAACTCCAACTGTTTTTGGAGGGAAACTTAGAGCATTCATATTTGGGCAGGCTTTTTCAAGTACTACAATTGGTTAAGGCCCTGTGGGCCTAAAGTATAAATTACAGGCATTTGCCAGCTGTTCCTCAGTTCCAGTTTTGAGTCAATAAATGCTGTTGTAGCTATGCTGGTCTGTTTCTTGCCTACTGAAGTCTACTACACAATATCACCCCTTCTGATTACAAAAATGAAAAATAGCTCTTTTTTAGATAATAAACAGACAGCTTCAAGATCTACTTGAATAGAGACTTAGGGTGTTGTAGTAGCTGAGAGGCTGATTAAGGTTAGGGAGATCCTAGTTCAAGTCAACTCTTAGCTGTAGCACTCACAGTCATTAGTGGGCCAGGCATTGTTTCTAAGTTCAAATCAAAATCAAATCAAAGAAAACTTTTAATGTCAATGCACAACATGTGTACAATGAAATTGAATGAATCTCCCTTGATGCAGCCCCCAGCCCGAAACACAAAATACATCTCAATAACTCAATAAATGAAAAAATAGAAATCCCTAAACCCAAATAAGTAATAACCAACACACATTCCCATATATGTATGTAAAGCCCCTGTCACACTGCACCAACGGATGCAAAGAGGATGTAAAATGGACAAAAAAGCTTGCCATCCGTTGCAAAAGGTGATGTATTCACTGCCTCCGTTTTGCTTCCTCTCTATCCGTCCAGCATCCATTTATTGACGTTTCATCCGCTCAGAAAGTTTTGGGCTGCTCAAAACTTTTGTGAGGAAAATGTATCCAATGCATCCATTCTGCATCCGCTACACATCCGTTCTGCATCCGTTACGCATCCGCTATATCCGCTAGGCATCTGCTGCGCATCCGTGCAACTCGCATCCGCTCGGATGCAGGAAGGAAGCAGAACGAACACAGGACGGATGCAGAACGGATTCCTAGCGGAAACAAAGAGTTTAAAATGGAAAAAACGTTCGCAGAGGGGACCTATCTCAGATAATAAGGATGTCTAGAGGATGCCTAGAGGATGCAAAGGAACACCTATACTGCCTATAAAAAGGGGGAGCAACTCATCTGCATCTCACTTTCAGATCAGCAGCCCAGCTGTGCAGATCTCTGCAGCCTTCATCTGACTCTTCCTCTTCCACAGCATCCAGTCATGTCAACCGTGGATCGTAACACAGTCCTTTTGGCAGCCACCATCCTTCTGCAACAGTGCGAAGCCATCTACAGGCTCTGTGAACTCTACTACGGGAAGAAAAGGAGATGGCCAAGAAGCGTATGGGTCAGGAGATGGATCGGAAGAAGAGCAGAGTACGGACTGTACAACAAGCTGATGGTGGAGCTCAAGAACGAAGACACTTGGGCATTCCAGAACTTCATGAGGATGCCGCCAGCCATGTTTGACGAAGTTGTACAGCGGCTGACACCCAGGTTGATCAAGGCAAACACCAACCTCCGGCCCAGCCTGGAACGGGGGCTCAAGGTGGCCCTCACTCTGCGCCACCTGGCCTCAGGGACCACCTACAGGAGCATCCAGTATGGCTGGAGGGTGCCACACAACACCATCAGCATTGTGGTCAGAGAAGTGGTGCAGGCCATCATCGAAGAATACCTGCAGGAGCTCCTCCAGTGCCCCTCCACTGATGAAGGATGGAAGAAAGTTGCAGAGCAGTGGTATCAGAGGTGGAACTTCACACAGCGTTGGAGCCATAGATGGCAAGCACGTGGCCTACAAAGCTCCAGCCAAGTCGGGCTCCACTTATTTCAACTACAAGGGCTTCTTCAGCATCGTCTTCTTCGCCATGGTCGATGCTGACTACAAGTTCATGTACATCGATGCTTCAGGCAAAGACTCATGTTCAGATGCCCAGGTATACAATGCCAGTGACCTCAAGGAGGGGCTGGAAGGCAACCTCATCATGGGCTTTCCAGATCCAGACCCCCTGCCCAACGACACGCAAGATGTGCCCTACTTCATTGTGGGGGATGACGCCTTCTCCCTCAGAACCTACCTCATGAAGCCATACACTTCCAGACTCCTCACCCGTGAAGAGAGGATCTTCAACTACAGGCTGTCCAGGGCAAAGTGGGTGGTGGAGAATGCCTTTGGCATCCTGGCCAACAGGTTCCAGGTACTTCTCACCACCATGCAGCATCGCCCACAGACCGTGAGGAGGATCGTGGAAGCTTGCTGCATCCTGCACAATCTCATGCGCACCCGCTACCCAATCTTGCAGAACAGGCTCGTGGACCTCCAGCAAGGCAATGGGGACATGGAGCCTGGGGAATGGAGGCAAGGGCAAAACCTTATAAACACTGAGGATGTGCAAGGCCCCAACAGAGCCTCACGTGAAGGGAAGAAGCAGCACAATCTCCTGAGATACTGGTGCAACTCCCCAGCTGGAGCAGTGGAGTGGCAAGACAGGATGATAGATGATTAATGGGTGCTTCCTTCAGCCTGTCTCATCACACGGATTAGATTGGGCCATGTATGTTGGGTGGGCCTACAATGAACAGGGCATTTAATAAAGAGTTATATTTATGTTGAAATGTGTGGATCAATGCTTACATTGTTATTGATAATAAAGGGCCAAAAGTGTGGCACCTGGGAGGGTGGACCTTACAGTCCCACTATGCTTGCACTGGAGGTTTATCTATCCCACAGGTATTACCCATCCCAAAGGTATCCCTGCCCACCCCACTGTTATCTTAACCCATCCCACAAGCATGCAAAGGCTTAAACCAATTCTAAAAGTTTCCACCAAGACTTTATTACAAAGAAAAGAAATGAAGCAAGTGTGTGAATCAAAGATAAACTTTATTGAACAACAAGCTGTAAAAAAAAAAATGACCCAAGTCAAGTGTCCAAATAAAGTCCACAGGTAGCCAGCTACCCAGTCTCTGGCACTCTTATTAGTCTCTCGGAGGTGTGCCCAGTCTCAGGGGTGAAGGGTCCAGGTGTTGTGGAGGTGGGTGGTGCTGGAGTGCTCGTCTGTATCGTCATTGGGGTGCCTGGTCCCGAGAGGACAACAGGGGATGGTATGTTGAGGAAGCTCTCAGACAGCTGGCTCAGACCCGCGATGCTGAGAGGTCCTTCCTCCATGCCATGGGGTGTCAGCCCCAGTACTGATTAGAGATGTACTGAGGCCGGGCCTAGCTGTGGGGTGGAGGAAGGAGTAGTGTAGTGGGGCTGTCTGGTCTGCAGCTGGGTGAGGACTGGCATGGGCGGCATCGCTGTCGTCGGTGGCATCATTGTCGTGGGTGGCATCGGTGGCATCAGTGGAACCAGTGGCAACGGTGTCGCCCGATGACTCTGTGCCTGGACTGGGAAGGGCCTGTGCTGCTGGACCTCCTGGTAGCCATGGCCCTGGTAGGTGAGGGGCTGTGGAAGCCTTGGAATGGGAGGGACATCACCTGGGGTGGAGGAGCAGACCTGGACTGGGTGGGAGCAGGTTCCTCTGGACCTAGAGGGTTGTGAAGCAGCGCGGTGATCCGGTCCTTCACCACCTGGTTCTGGGGTTCCTCCTTGTTCTTGAGGATCTGGTTGACATAGGTGAGGAAGCGCTTGCGGTTGGAGGATGAGGAGTCGGTGCTGACCAGCTGACAGAGGAGATCTATACTGGTGCGGATGGTGTCCCTGATCTCCAGCAGGACAGTGTGGCTCTATCCCTCCTGCTGTCTGGCTCTCTGCTTTTCTGTGGAGGCGGAGCTGTGGGGGGGTGGATGCGGCTACGACTGTGGTGGATTCTATGTCTCCTTTCTCCCACCGCACCAGGGAGTCCTCCACGCGCTCCACCATGGTGACAACAACTGTCCGTGGGTTCTCCGCCATGGCACGCCCCACAGAAACCTGCCTGGAGACAGGGACTGACTCTCGCCCGGAAGAGGACTGGCTCTCAGCAGGCTGCCGGAGAGAGAGGGTAGACAGAGGGGCTCCTGGTGCTCCTCGGTGGCAGATCTCACCCTCCAGGAAGCTGCACCTGGCCATGACGTAGGTCTCTCTGTCCGTCAGCTTAACCGTGGCCTGGCCAGATTTCTTCAGGTGCAGCTTCCCGTTACCAGATGTGCATGTGCTTCCACCAGCCGAGGAGCACCTCCGAAGTGTAACCCATACTCTCTGCCCTCTCTCTCCAAGCAGCCTGCTTCCTTTTGGTGTCCCTGTACAGCCGGTGTCCCTTCCGCCACAGATAGTCATTCTCTCTCAGCCACTCCAGCACCCCATCCTCGTGTTCCTCCTCAATGAAGTATTGCCTCCTCTCCCGTGCCCGCATACGCCTCTTCCTCCCTTTGGCAGGACCAGATGGGCCCTCATCAGAGGGGCTCCCAGGTGGTAGGGGCTGCTCCTCCACACCACCAGCAGCAGCAGCAGCAGCAGAATCATTATCATCATCATCATCATCATCATCATCACCATCATCATCATCATCACCAGCAGGATCATCATCATCATCATCATCGTCATCAGCAGCAGCAGGATCAGCAGGACCAGGATCAGCAATAGCAGAGTAAGCACCAGGAGCCCCAGCAGCCCCAGCAGCAGCAGGCCCAGCAGCCCCAGGAGCACGAGCAGGACCAGGAGCATGAGCAGGATGAGCAAGACCAGGAGCATGAGCAGTACGAACAGTACGAGCAAGTCAAGGATCACGAGCAGGACAAGCAGGACAAGCAGGACCAGGAGCAGCTTCAGCAGAGTACGCAGCAGCAGAAGCACCACCGCCAGGAGCAGCTTCAGCAAAGTACACAGCAGCAGAAGCACCACCACCAGGAGCATCTTCAGCAGAAGTTCCAGCACCAGAAGAGCGAGCTCAAGCAGCAGAAGCCCCAGCAGAAGCAGAATCAGGGACAGGGGGCTGGAGGGTGTCCCTGTCCCTTTTGCCAGGGATGGCGGCAGGTTGCTGAGACTTTTGCTTCTTTCCCATGGTTCTGGGGTTGCTGGCTGGCAGGGAGGCTGGCAGGGAGGCTAACAGGCACCAAGGCTGGCAGGAAGGCTGGCAGGAAGGCTGGCAGGAAGGCTGGGAAGCAGGCAGGCACCAAGGCTGGCAGGCAGACTGGCTGGCAGGGAGGCTGGAAGGCAGGCTGGCAGGCAGGCAGAGAGCAAGGCTGGCAGGGAGGCTGGCTAGGAGGCTTGGAGGCAGGCTGGCAGGAAGGCTGGCAGGAAGGCTTGCAGGCAGGCATGCAGGCAGAGCAGGCAAGGACTCGATGTATCCTGCAGCAGGTCTTTCCTCCGAATGCTGGCCATGTGCGAGCTGCTTCCCTTTATATCTGTGTGGCTTATGCAATGCATCCCCCCCGCATGCGCAATTAACGCCAGGCATCTGTTAGGCTTCCACTGTGCATTCCATTCGCTAGGCTTCTGTTCTGCATCCGCTTCATCCGCTGTGCATCCGCTGTGCATCCGCTGTATCTGTTCTGCGTCCGCTTTGCTGAGGCCCCCCGGAAGCCTAGCGGATGTGCCATCCGCTCCCATCTGCTTCCATCCGCTGGGCTTCCGTTCCACATCTGCTTTCCATCCGCTCTGCATCCTCCCCGTGTCCGTGTTATCCGCTCTGGTTATGCAAATTTTTGCCCCTTTTGAGAGCGGATAACAACGGATGGAACATTTTGCTCGTCCATTGTGTCCGTTTTGCATCCGTTGGGCAGTGTGACAGGGCCTTAACATTATATTACACTGATATGAACATGTTGCACATTGCACTGGTCCTGCAAGTCTATCATATTAAACCTAATTGTGGTGTGTGTTGCTTTCAGAAGTCTGGCAACCCATGGATAAAAGCTATTTTTCAGCCTATTAGTTCACCTGGCTATGCTTCTATATTTCCTGCCCGATGGTAGGACAGTAAAGAAGTGCTGACCAGTGTGTGAATCATCCTTGAAGATTTTCCACACTCTGCTGAGGCAGCAGGTCTTGGCAATTTTGTCCAGTGGTGTCAGGAAAGAGCCCATAATTCCCCTCTCCAGCATATTACAAAGGAAAAAAGTGGGAGACAAAAGTGATCAATGTCACCTTAAGATGGGACACAAATTTAATAAGTAAATGAATTATAATAATAAAATAGTAATATGTTTTTCTTAAGCAAGACCAAAATGTTATCCATCATCTTGTCAGGTTATACTCTAACAATACATTCCTTTTCAGTTTTCATTTTGAAGTAATTACTGAGGACCAAGATATTCTATTGTTAAATAACAAAGTAGACTAAATACTTCAGGATGGAAGATCACTCTACTTGCTTCATTGTATGGGATAGCTTTGCAAGTGGATAGTGCTGACAGAGAAATAGGAAGAAATGTCACAGTTACGACTCAGTATTGTATAATTGTGCTAACCTATAGCAAAATTCCAGTTGCCTTTGTTAGGGATAACATTGTTTACCCTAACTGGTTTAGGTGAAATAATAACTATGAATCATAGTTAGTGTATGCAGCTTTAACTGTGAAATAGCAATTGTGGGAGTGGTTATGAAAACCATTTAAAAGTAGCAAAGCTACAGCTTGCTCACTCTCTCTCTGGCTTTGATGATCCCTGATTACTGCTTGGAATCAATACTGCATTGCTCGAACGGGAGAGACAACAAAGGACTGATTTTTATGTGAACTGACATAGGATATTCTACATGGACTTTGCTAACTGAATACCCCTGAATGGACTGACTACATGGTAAATGAATATTGGACTGTTATTTGACTATGC
>BLBF01000019.1:4183381-4295125 GCA_015471245.1 Laticauda colubrina | reverse complement strand
TGTTTAGCTTGTCTACCTAACCCTGGTTGGGGAACCCAGGCTTAACAGCCTTTTCTCCCTTTTTTAAGCAGAGTGTGTTTAGAAAGTGTGGGTATCAATTAATAACTGTTTTTTTAAGGAATTCAACATATTTTTCTCCCCATAAAAATAATGATATCTTGACTCAAGCTTAATAACTATCAAGTAATTATAATTATTAAATTTAATGATTTAAATTATTAAATAATTCATTACAATTGAAAGTTGTTTCTAACTAATTGCCTTGAGAATTTTAGAAGCCCCTATTTAAGGATTAACCAAGGGCAGCTCTGTTTAACTTCCAAGATTAGACTTCAAAGAGAAAAAGGCAAGACAAGACAGAAAAGCAGAGGCAAGAAAAAGATTGATCTATGCTCTACCACTCTGCTACATTTTTTTCCTATTTCTAAAACAGCACTCCCCTTTTCTCAATTTTCTTTAAAGACTGTTTTGATTGTGGTGTTTGTATTATTAGTTAGCATTACTTTTAGTGTTTGAGCTTCATGTTTCAAATGTCGTTCTAAAGCCCATGTCACACTGCACCAATGGATGCAAAGAGGATGTAAAACGTTAAAAAAAGCTTGCCATCCATTGGAAAACGCTATGCATCCATTGTGTACTCACTGCATACGTGTTTCATATGCTCTATCCTTTGAGCATCCGTCCACTGAGATTTCATCCGCTCAAGAAGTTTTGAGCTGCACAAAACTTTTTGTGCGGATGAACTTTCCGCTGTGTACGATGTAAATCCATGACATACGAGCAACAAACGTTCTATGTCCGTTTATCATCTGTTAAACGTCCGCTGTATCCTCTCTGCATCCTCTGGGCATCCCCTCAACTCACATCCGCTGCAGCTGAAAACGGAAAGAGGGAGGAAACAAAAGGTACATGGAATGTCTACACAGCGTTCGTAGCATGGAAATAGAAAGGATGAGCAGTGAACGGTTTGCATCCTATATACATCCTCTAGGCTTCCTATGAACATCCCTTTAACATCCCTGCTACATACTACTCATGTCCGTTCTTTTCCTTTCTTTTCCATTCTGTTTATGCAAATTTTTGCCACTTTTTGGAGCGGATGACAACAGATGGAGCCACCCCCGAAAATTTGCTCGTCCGCTGTGTCCTTTTTGCATACTTTTTGCATCCATCAGCCAGTGTGATCTCGCCTGAACTTTAAGCTGCACTTAAAGTTAAAATCAAGCAATACTTCAATAATATAAACATTTAAAGGCAACCTAATCATCTAAATCAGTGGTTCTCAACCTGTGGGTCATGACCCCTTTGGGGATTGAATGATCCTTTTACAGGGGTCGCCTAAGACCATAGGAAAACACATATTTTTGATGGTCTTAGGAACCAAGCCATAATTTTATAGTTGGGGTCACCACAACATGAGGAACTGTATTAAAGGGTCACGGCATTAGGAAGGTTGAGAACCACTGATTTAAATGCTTCTGAAACAGAAACAGAAAATAATTTGCATTTTTTATAAAACAGTAGTTGAACATGCATAGGTACCATTAGCCAAACTATGTCTGTTTGTCTCTCTGTCTCTTTCTCTCTCCCTCTCTTTCGTGCATGTATACACACACACACACACACGCACACACTGTCAGAATTTACGCAGAAAATCCAACCAGCACACAAGTAAATTATTCTGCAGGATTCAATTGCATAAGAAACTTCTTTCTATACAATACCACACAGCAGAAGTCAGCAAACAAATTCAGGAACACGGGCAATATTCACAGAAGCAAATAATTACAGAGTAGAGAGATACATGTCTAATCCAACAGTTCCATTGACTGAGCTGTTACCATTTCCATTCCAGCCAGTCCCCAATGGCTGACCTGTTGTCATGTCTATTTGAGTTCATGAATTATATACACTGACATGCCACACTTCATGACTGGAATAGATAAAAATCAAACAACTCAATGTTCCTTTTATGGTGCACTCCACCCAATGGCTTGGTCATTTTTATCCTCCCCCAAACTTTTTTGTTATACATGCAACAATCAGCTTTGCAAATCTTGAACCAAAGACTATTCAATGCAGTATCTATACAGATATTCTAATTCCTGGCTGACTGCTTCAGCCCATAAATGTTTGAAGATTTGCATACTGTGCAGTCCAAGTATGCCTTACATCCTTTTAAGGCAACCCTTCTGCAAACTTTTTCATTTTTTGCAAAACTCTGAAGCTGGCATGGCCAAGCTTTCCATCAGAAGATGAACTCGTGAATCATGTTGTTCCACATTTCCAAATGTTTGTCCCTGCAACACATAAAGGTTATCCTGCTTTATGCCCTGTGCACATACTTTGCCATTTGTCTTAATGATACACTTTCCATTTACAATTAGGGCCTCAAACCCCTTTTGGTCTAAACTAGAGACACTCAATAAAGTATGCTCCTTTTCAGGCACACACAATATATTGCTAAACTTTTCCTTCAGACATGGAATCACCATACTGCCTTTTCCAGTAACTTTAGCCTGGCTATTTGCCAAGGCCACTGCATCATCTCCAGCTGGATCTATTCTGAAAAACAATTTACAATTATTAACAATTGTTTGACTAGCCCCACTGTCTATTATCATTTGTCCCTGCTATTACAATAGCCAACTTTTGCAACAGCAGCCTGTCCATCTGTTGTATCTTTTCTCTGCAAAGTCTTTCTTCAAATAAGACTTATCCCCACAGATGAAACACTACTGTCCTGTTGCTCTCTTTGTAGAAAATCTTTGCTGAGCTGTTTTCCGATCTCTGCAGATATATTGCCTGTTGCTTTTCT
Source organism: Laticauda colubrina (assembly GCA_015471245.1). Taxonomy (NCBI): domain Eukaryota; kingdom Metazoa; phylum Chordata; class Lepidosauria; order Squamata; family Elapidae; genus Laticauda; species Laticauda colubrina. The sequence continues at coordinate 4,292,307 of BLBF01000019.1, read as the reverse complement.
CTCTCTGCTCCTTGCACTCCCACATCAAGAATTTCTCCTCATGTCTTTTTCTAAAATGGTGCTTATTTTTCTCTGAAATCAAATCAGCTTTTAGAGCCTCCATTCTTAAGTCCTGCTCTGGTTTGCACTCAAAAACAGCTGAAACAATGCTCCATGTTTCATCAAGACTGTTTAACACCAACAGCAACTTTTGAGATTAAGGAATCTTTATCCCATGCTGTTCCAGCTCAATGAATAAAATCTCCATGTGCAACAAATGCTCCTCCACACTTGCTTGTGGCTGCAGCTTGGTCCCATATACTTTTCTCAATAATTGTACAATATTACATGCTGATGCACTCACATGCACACTTCTCAACTGCAGCCAAACCTCTGTTGAAAGGTAAAGCCTTTCTCTTTCACTAGGTTCGAATTTCCCAGCTGGGAGGACATGCAGCATAAGGATGTGAGGCAAGCTGCATGAAAGCCATATCTTATTTATTGATTCAGGAAAGCAAGTGGCAGTAAGAACCAGTGTTCTTAGGCTTGGTATAGCTTTGTGGCAAGTGAGTCCATGTATATTGTTGGTCTTCCCAGGTGAAGGCAAAGAGTTACTGGTCTCCCGGGATGCTTAAGAAGGCTGAACACAGGTCTATGACTGTAAGATACATAGCCGAAGCTGAGACTTTAGTTATTATAGTTGCAGGATTTGGCACTGGAGCGTGTGGGATCACATGACTATTCACAAGACTTAAGTCATGAATAAATCTGAAAATTATTGATCTTTACTTTCTTTACTGGAAAAATGGGGATATTGCAGAGAGGTACATTTCCTAAGAACTCCCTTTATTAGTTTCCTAATAAGTTTCAGCTGGAATTTTATATTGGGGAACACAAGGAAGTGGTACGTTCTTTACTTGAATTGTGACTGGGGTCACTCCTTTTAATAGTCCCACTTCTGTTGCGTCCCAACCCCACAGGGAAGATGGCGGGATTTTCAGATCCACACGAAGTACCATGCTGTTCGTGACAAGCATATAGGTACCTTTCCCTGGAATGTTCAATGTAAGACTCTTTCCCCCACATTTTATGGTGGCTCCTATTTTGTATAGGAAGTCCCTTACTTAGAGGGAGAATGGGGACTGGGGACAAACAGTAAAAGAGTGATTTGATGACTATAATCCTAATTCTACCTTTATTTCATGAGTGAATTCTACAGGAATTTTTCCTCTGGCTCCTATAATATTGTCTCGAGCCCCTTGAACCACTGAATCTTTATACAGGGGCTCTATAATTAATGAGGATGTGGCTCTGGTGTCAACTAAGCAGTTATATTTTTCCCTCCTATGGTCAGGGAAACAATAGTTTTTCCTTCAGGGCCATTCCTTGGGGGAATTACAAGCCCATTGAAGGTGGCTGTGAATTCAGTGTTTTCATTTTTTAGTCAAGAAAAGGTGCATCACTTTCCCTTCCCTCATCCCATTGGGGTCTATTACTATCTCTGTGTTCGTTGTGATGGAATGGGTTGTTTCACAGGAAAAAAGCCCTAGGCCGTTCCTGTGATGATTATTCCTCTGCTTGCTATGGGAGAAGGTGTTATTGTCTAGCATAGAGCTTCTAAGCAGTTCTGAATATCAGTTGCAAGCTAAGTTCTTCCTACAGTTCTGGCTAAAATGCCTAAATTCCCCACAGTGATAGCAATGTGGGCACCTATCTTGGGGCCATCCTGCCCTATCACATTGTCAGCATTCCCGTCAGTTCCCAGTGGTCCAGCGTGATATTTGCCTAGCATTATTATGCATGGCAGAAAAGATTTTTACCTCCTCATGTCTCTATCCTCTTTTTTTTCTCTTTTTTCTCCTCTCTTAATTTATCCCTTTGGTCATAGACGAAGTTTGCAATCCTGTGCAGCTCTGCTATTTCCAAGGTAGACCAATTAGACACTATGTGATGAAAGTATTCCTTGATGTCACTAGTGGACTGGTTGACAAAGGCTGAGGCTAAAATCCTTTGATCTTTTTGGCAGTTCAAGTCTAAGTGTGCAAATGTTATGTCTGCCTCTGAGAGATGAACCCAAAAGGTGTTGGGATTTTCCTTGTCCATCTGGGTTGTCTTTTGAAATTCTGATCAGTTTAGAGGTTTTTTCCAATTTCTTCTAGGGCTTCCATTATATTAATTTTTGCCCTCTTATCCAATGATTGGTATCATTGTAATCCCAATCAGGGTGATGTACTGGTCAGGCAAATAGTGCTGGGGCAGCTTGCCATGGGGTAATTGATTGCTTAGCTATTTGGTCTGTTTTTTTCTACAGCTTTAATAGTTCATCCCTAGTCAAGAAAACCTGCAGCAACTGATCCGTGTCTTCCCACGATGGGTTGTGGCTCTCTATTATTGATTACCATTTGAGCGTCTGCCCTAAATATTGGAGTGTCTTTTCCCCAAATAACGAGATCTGAGGCAGAGAAAAGCATAGGACATATTCCAGTTGTCCCCTTGTTCTACCCATACAGGTTTGCTCAATAGGGGAGCAATAATTCTTGCCTCAGTTTTACCTTGGGAATGGGTTTGTACTTTAGCTTGATTTTTCCTTGCAGTTAAGTCTTTGGTTCTTGCTAACTCGGCCTAGCAATACCAGTAAGGTATTTGGCTGGGCTTAATTCAAGATCTAAGTGTTTTTAGAGTTTTAAAGTCAAAAGTACCACTATCGGGCCAAATTTGCCTTCCAGGGACCCTCCTTAGCAAAGTCCATTTTTTTATATGTCCTTTTTGCTTTTCTCTTATTTATACTGGCCACACACTGCTGTTAGTTTTCAGAGAAGACTGTCCCAAATGAGGCAGAGCTCTTTCTGAATTCAACAGCCATCCTGCAATCTTTCTCTGCCTTGTTCTCTTTTATAATACAGGCAGTCCTTCACCTTAATTACAGTTCAGTCCCTACTGTGTGCTCTGGGCCACTTGTCAGAATTTTTGCAGCACGTCCAACCAGCACAAAAGTAAATTATTCTGCAGGATTCTATTACATAAGAAACTTCTTTATACAATACCATACAACAGAAGTCAGCATACACGTTCAGGAACACAGAAGCAATACTCACAGAATCAATTCATTTACAGAGTAGAGAGATACAGAGGCCCAGAAGCCTAGATGTACAGAGGCCTAGGTTACAGAGGACAAACCAACTTTTATACACAGTTTAGAAAGTCAAAGCCACGCCCAGACTCCAATTGTCTCTTAAGCCCCTGTCACATTGCACCAACAGATGGAAAGAGGATGTAAAACAGAGAAAAACACTTGCCATCCGTTGGTTAACGTGATGCTTCCGTTTTGTACTCACTGCATACATTTTGCTTCCTCTTTATCCGCCCAGCATCCGTCTATTGATGTTTAAATCTGCTCAGAGGGTTTTGAGCTGCTCAAAACTTTTGCGCGGAAAATGTATCCAATGCGTCCGTTCTGCATCCGCTAGGCATCCGCTAGGCACCTGTTCTGCATCTGTTACGCATCCGCTATTTCCGCTAGGCATCTGCTACGCATCCGTGCAACTCGATCCGCTCCAGCGGTAAACGGATGCAGGGAGGAAGCGGAACGGACGCGAAACGGATGCAGAATGGATGAAAGCGGATGCAGCTCGCAAAGAAAGCATTTAAAATGGAAAAAACGTCCGCAGAGGGGACCTATCTCAGATATTAAGTATGTCTAGAGGATGCCTAGAGAATGCAAAGGGACACATAGTGGAAAACCTATGCTGCCTATAAAAAGGGGGAGCAACTCATCTGGATCTCACTTTCAGCCCAGCAGCCCAGCTGTGCAGACCTCTGCAGCCTTCATCTGACTCTTCCTCTTCAACAGCATCCAGTCATGAACACCATGAATCGTAACAAAGTCCTTTTGGCAGCTACCATCGTTCTGCAACAGTGCGAAGCCATCTACAGGCTCTCTGAACTCTACTACGGGAAGAAAAAGAGGCGGCCAAGAAGTATCTGGGTCCGAAGATGGATCGGGAGAAGAGCAGAGTACGGACTGTACAACAAGCTGATGGTGGAGCTCAGGAACGAAGACACTCGTGCATTCCAAAACTTCATGAGGATGCCTCCAGCCATGTTTGACGAAGTTGTGCAGCGGCTGACACCCAGGTTGACCAAGGCAAACACCAACTTCTGGCCCAGCCTGGAACCTGGGCTCAAGGTGGCACTAAATCTGCGCCACCTGGCCTCAGGGACCACCTACAGGAGCATGCAGTACGGCTGGAGGGTGCCACACAACACCATCAGCATTGTGGTCAAAGAAGTGGTGCAGGCCATCATTGAAGAATATATGGAGGAGCTCCTCCAGTGCCCCACCACTGAAGAAGGATGGAAGAAAGTTGCAGAGCAGTGGTATCAGATGTGAAACTTCCCCCACACCGTTGGAGCCATAGATGGCAAGCACGTGGCCTGCAAAGCGCCAGCCAAGTCGGGGTCCACTTATTTCAATTTCAAGGGCTTCTTCTGCATCATCCTCTTCGCCATGATCGATGCTGACTACAAGTTCATGTACATCGATGCTTCAGGCAACGGCTCAGCTTCAGATGCCCAGGTATACAACGCCAGTGACCTCAAGGAGGGGCTGGAACGCAACCTCATCGTGGGCTTCCCAGATCCAGACCCCCTGCCCAACGACACGCAAGATATGCCCTACTTGATCATGGGGGATGACGCCTTCTCCCTCAAAACCTACCTCATGAAGCCCTACACCTCCAGATGCCTCACCCGTGAAGAGAGGATCTTCAACTACAGGCTGCCCAGGGCAAGACGGGTGGGGGAGAACGCCTTTGGCATCCTGGCCAACAGGTTCCAGGTACTTCTCACCACCATGCAGCATCGCCCACAGACCGTGAGGAGGATCGTGGAAGCTTGCTGCATCCTGCACAATCTCATGCACACCCGCTACCCAGTCTTGCAGAACAGGCTCGTGGACCTCCAAACAAGGCAATGGGGACATGGAGCCTGGGGAATGGAGGCAAGGGCAAAACCTGATAGACACTGAGGATGTGCAAGGCCCCAACAGAGCCTCACGTGAAGGGAAGAAGCAGCGCAACCTCCTGAAACACTGGTGCAACTCCCCAGCTGGAGCGGTGGAGTGGCAAGACAGGATGATAGATGTTTAATGGATGCTTCCTTCAGCCTGTCTCATCACACTGATGACATTGGGCCATGTATGTTGGGTGGGCCTACAATGAACAGGGCGTTTAATAAAGAGTTGTGTTTATGTTGACATGTGTGGATCAATGATTAAATTGTTATTGATAATAAAGGGCCATAGGTGTGGCACCTGGGAGGGTGGCCATACAGTCCCACTATGCTTGCACTGGAGGTTTATCTATCCCACAGCTATTACCCATCCCAAAGGTATCCTGCTCATTCCACAGGTATCCCTGCCTACTCCACTGCTATCTTAACCCATCCCACAAGCATGCAAAGGCTTAAGCCATTTCTAAAAGTTTCCACCAAGACTTTATTAAAAAAAAGAAATGAGGCAAACCTGATAGACACTGAGGATGTGCAAGGCACCAACAGAACCTCACGTGAAGGGAAGAAGCAGCGCAACCTCCTGAAACACTGGTGCAACTCCCCAGCTGGAGCAGTGGAGTGGCAAGACAGGATGGTAGATGCTTAATGGATGCTTCCTTCAGTCTGTCTCATCACACTGATGAGATTGGGCCATGTATGTTGGGTGGGCCTACAATGAACAGGGCATTTAATGAAGAGTTCTGTTATCCTTACCCATCCCACAGCTATTACCCATCCCACAGGTATCCCTGCCCATCCCACTGCTATCCTTACCCATCTCACAAGCATGCAAAGGCTTAAACCATTTCTAAAAGTTTCCACCAAGACTTTATTTACTAAAATAGATGAAGCAAGTGTATGAAGCAAAGATAAACTTTATTAATAACAAGGTGTAAAAGAAAAATGACCCAAGTCAAGTGTCCAAATAAAGTCTACAGGTAGCCACCCAGTCTCTGGCACTCTTCTTGGCCCCTCGGAGGTGTGCCCAGTCTCAGGGGTGAAGGGTCCAGGTGCTGTGGAGGTGGCTGGTGCTGGAGTGCTGGTCTGAAGCCCCACTGGGGTGCCTGGCCCCGAGAGGACAACAGGTAACAGTATGTTGAGGAAACTCTCAGACAGCTGGCTCAGCCCCGTGATATTGAGAGCTCCTTCCTCCAAGCCATGGGGTGTCAGCCCCAGCACCGAGGACAGATGTACTGAGGCCGGGCTTGGCTGTGGGGTGGAGGAAGGAGCAGTGTAATGGGGCTGTCTGGTCTGCAGCTGGGTGAGGACTGGCATGGGTGGCATCAGTGTCGTGGGTGGCATCGGTGGCGTCGGTGGCATCAGTGTCGTGGGTGGCATCGGTGGCATCAGTGGAACCGGTGGCAAAGGTGTCATCCGATGACTCTGTGCCTGGACTGGGAAGGGCTGCTGCCTGTGCTGCTGGACCTCCTGGTAGCCGTAGCCCTGGTAGGTGAGGGCCTGTGGAAAGCCTTGCAATGGGAGGGACATCACCTGGGGTGGAGGAGCAGACCTGGACTGGGTGGGAGCAGGTTCCTCTGGGTCTGGACGGTTGTGAAGCAGCTCAGTGTTCCGGTCCTTCACCACCTGGTACTGGGGTTCCGCCATGTCTGTGAGGGTCTGGTTGACATAGGTGAGGAAGGGCTTGTGGTTGGAGGATGAGGAGGCAGTGTGGACCAGCTGAGAGAGGAGATCTATGCTGGTGCGGATGGTGTCCCTGATCTCCAGCAGGACAGTGTGGCTCTGCCCCTCCTGTCTGGCTCTCTGCCTTTCTGTGGAGGTGGAGCTGGGGGTGGATGCAGGTAGGGCTGTGGTTACATTAAGAGAAGAGAGAGTTGAGCACTGAGTAAGAATTGTTTTAACAGGGGGACTTTTGGTTTGTGCCTCGTTGGAGTTGGTGCAAATCCGTGATTGTGCATGGTTTCACCTGAGCTCACTTGCTGGAGAGTCCCGATCGAGACCAGAGCCACCCTGGTGGAGTGGTGAAGAAGGAGGAAACCACCTAGAGGATTGAGGAAAATCCCTCCCAAAGGCAAGCTGCAGCGGTGGTCCCAAAATGGCCACCATAAAGACAAAGAACACTCCGGGAAACTAAGTTTTGTGCTGGAGAGAGAAGCAAGCAGAGTGTGAACCAGGCAAAGGACTTCATTTTTGAGGTACCCCATTATCAAATTAAAGGGCTGTTTTGGAGAAAAGTGTGTGGAAGCAGTGACCAGAGAAAGTGAGAAAGGGTGTTGATACTTACCTGATATGCCCATTCTCTGTGAGCTGTGAAGAGCATCCAGAGATGGGAGGTGCTTCAGTCTCTTCTGGTGCCAAATTAAAATATCGCTTATTGTACCCTGTTGGGGCTGGGTATTATGCTGCTGATGCCCATTGATTTTGCACTAACTCAGCAAACATATGAGGGTCAGGTATAGTTTCCGCCTCGTTAGTTGGTTGTGAGAATATTAGGTCCTGGGATTCATCCTGGGACCCTGTTGGTAATGGATGAGGGTCTGAAGTGCCTAGTTTAGCGGTGTTCTTTGCTTTGAATAGTAAAGATTTAAAGAGGTGTGGACGAAAAAGGCCAGAAAAGATAGGTTGGTCTGGAATGAGGCCTTCATCATGTGACATTCCCCGTTCTAGCGGGTCTGCCTCTGACAGCTCCAAGTCCATCTGATGGATCGACCCCCCCTCCATGGAAACCTCCTGGTCCTCAAAGATCCTCCTCCTCCTTCCAAATCCTCCTCCCAAAGGCCCTGGGCTGGTATGTTAGGAATATTGTGGAATACCTGCGATTGATGTTGTTGGGTATGCCCAAAGGAGCGGGCGTACAAGGATCCTGCATCTGAAGTGGTCGAGAAGTGTCTGGTCCAGATGGATTGCTGAACTCCAGCCACAATGCCCCTTTGAATCGCCATCTCCATCCATTGCCTCATTTCGATGGGAATAGACTCAGGTAATCCCTCCTCCTGTCTTAGGCTGAGGGCTGTCGGGGTGAAGGTTGCCTCAGGAATTGGCTGGACAGTGCTCAATGGAGGAGATGTGCCTATGGGGGGTTGTCTAGGAACAGCCTGTCTGGGCTGGGTAGATAAGTCCAAGGGCCCCATCAATGGGTTTGGGTTCTGATCAGTCATGACCTCTTGTCTGCCTCCCTGGCATGTTTTTGTAATTGTCTTTCCAATGCTAGGTGCCTTCTATGGGCATCTTTATCTGCTGCCTTAGAGGCCTTTTTGGGGCCCACAGACTTGTCACGGGGCTTACTTGGCTTGGAACGGAAAGCGTTGTCATGTTCCATTTTGTATGATGGATTGTCTTGCCTCTGAATGTCAATTATTTTTTTTTATTTTTTTATTATTATTGATATTGATAATGATATCCCCTGCAGTTGAAATCAGAACTGGCCTCCAGGAAAGTAAGACTGTATATTTATGGGAATAAGAGATTAAATGGTGAACAGTATCTAAGGGTCCCCAGCAAGGGAAACCCCCAAGTGCTCCAAATGAGAGAAGGACTCCGGATCCCTGGTCCCCAGCAAGGGAAATCAGCTATTACAGGCTCTCATGTGACTTCTTGCCTGTCAGAGGCAAACGCCCTGCAATATAACTGTCACTGGCAATTTCCGATTGAATAAATGGTCCAAGGCAAATACAGAGAAATGCCTGTAAAATGACTAATTGCTGAATCCAGGGAAGGCACAATGGCGAGTTAATGTCTCGGTCCCCAGCAAGGGAAACCAGTGAGGATTGGAGCATACACAAGCATACACAATAAACCAGAGGTGGAGGAGTTCTATAAAGAAGAAACCAACTTAGAAGAACAAAAACGAACAACAATTATTTAAGGGGGGGGGGAGGAATTAGAATTAAACATTTGTGGTCTGATGGGATGATAAAAGGGAGAATAGTTCGGAAAATGGTTAAAGAGAGAAAAGCAAAAAAAGGAAGTACAAAGGAAAAATCAAAAGAAAGAGACAGAAAAGTTTAATAACTGGAATGAGAAAAGGAGGGGAATAAGAATGGGGGGAAAGGGAATTAAGAGAAAGGGCCAGAAAATAAAGAGGAACAGGAAACAAACAAGGATGAAAAGAAGGTACATTGTTCAAAGAGTGAGAGACAATGGGTGAAAAAAAAAGGAATAAGGAAAGGGATTCCACAAGGTAATATGTTGGGATGAATAAGAATATATTGAAAATAGTATTTTGTAATGTACAGATGATTCATAGAGAAAATATAATGTGGAATCTGAGAAAAATATATTTTATTTAAAAATATATTATATTTATTTATTTAAAATATGTTTTATACAAGATAGGGAGATTGATATTAGGGAAGAATGAAGATGGTTAGCTCGAATTATTAACTAGAGGGGACAACTATATTTACAGATAAGGATTGATAAAATAACAAATTTGACAGAAAAAAAAATATGAGAAATGATAATAGAAGGGAGATGAGAATTTTAGATAACATTGTTAAAATAAGATATGAGAATATACTAAGAAAAATGGAAGGAGATATATTAGGATTTGGAATTGAATAAATGAACATAGAATTGTGATGAGAATTTTAGATAATATTGTAAAATAAGATATGAGAACATGAAATGGGATTGGATAAGATAAGCTTAATATTTAATAATGACAAGGATGATGCAATATGAAATTAAATAAATAAAATGAATAGGTAACTATGGTCATGTTTGTATTGAGATGTGAAACCTGGAACCACACTGCTTGCCAAATGAGAATTTTTCATTTAAAAAAAAAAAGGAAAACGGAGAAAATTGAATAATGGAATTGATATGGTGATAGGCATTTGGAGAGAGTAAAGTTGAAAATAAATATTGAAGTATGAATTAACATGAACATAATGCAATGAGAGATGTATATTGATGCCACACCATTAATATATTGTTGCTATATGTAGATTGAAATAAAAAAAAATAAGAAAAAAACAATTGTTTTTACAGATGCTTTTCTTGTAAAACAACTTAAACAGCTGGAAATTGAAGTTGGAAGAGAAAAGACTACTGTGATCTTGGATTATATCTTGTTGAAATTTTAATTGTGATGCCTTGGACATTGCATGTGATTTGTTTTGTGACTTATTTTTAAATTACAACTGAATTTTCTTTTAATGGCTGGCACTCATTCTAGGCCTTGTTTGTTTTTTGTTTTTGCTTCTTTTAAACTAACAATTTGACTTTAGCCTCGTTGAAATATGATTTTTTTTTTTGCCTTTTCTCTTTTAAAACTATCTATGGAAATACTTTTTTATTATCATTGCTGCTTTTGCTACTTTTTCTTTTTCTACTATTAGAGGATTTTATATTTTTGATTGTTTGGCTCCCTGGGATGAATAAATTGTTTTTTTAAAACTTGTTTTTCTTCTTTCTTTTTTTCTTCTTTTACTTTTTCTTCTCATTTACAATTGGATTAAGGTAGAGAAGAACCTGAAGAAAATTGGTCCTGGCATTGCTAACAGATATCTATCGAGGACAACCAACTAGAGATGAGGAAAACAGCAGGTAAATGCTCTTCAATTCCTATCTCCTGCTCCCTAAGCCCAGCTGATCAGAGGTCAATGCACACCATGTTGCAGCATGAAAAAGAGAGAGAGGGAGAAGGAAAAGATACAAATGATAATGCAAATGAAAAATTACAAATGATAATGCAAACAGTACAAGAACAAGGGAAACATTTGGAAGATAGAATGGAAAGAATAGAAGGGAGAACAGGGGAAATGGATGAGAAAGTAGAGAACATACAACAAATAATGATGAAGAATGAAAAAATATTTTAAAAAATAGAAGAAAAAGGAGACCAGACAGAGAAAAAAGTTGGAGAAATTGATAACAGGCTAATAGTAGTTGAACAAGACAAAGGAAAAGGAATGTTTGCCTGGGAGATGGACAGAGCAGATTTTTATCTCAAATTTCAAAATACTGAGGAAGAAAAAGGAGAAAACCTTGCAGAAATAATGATAGAAGTGCTGGCAGGAGCCTGGAAGATATCCAAAGAAAAAATGATGGATGGAATAGATGAAGTGTTCCAAGTGTATACAAGATATGCTATGAAAAACAAATTACCCAGAGAAGTTTATGTAAGATTCACTAAGAAAGCAATCAAAACACAAATATTACAGAGTGCAAGGGGTGACCCATTGTAATATAAAGGAAAGGAGATCACAGTCCTAAAACAAGTACTGAGAAAAGCGAAAGATTTAAGAAGAGAATACCAATTCTTGATGAAATTTTTAATTAAGAAGGGAGTGAACTATAGATGATTGATTCCAGAAGGTTTAATATTTACTTGGTAAGAGCAAGGACTCAATAGAGAAAGAAGAATTATTTTATGGTGAATATTTTAGAGGAAAAAAAAAAGAGGGAATATGAGATGAGGAAATAGTTAAACTCCAAGAGGAGATGGTTGAAGTAAGAGATAAAGAAAAAAGAGAGGAAAGATACGAGAAGAGGGAGCAGCAGGTGGAAGGGTGGAACTAAAAGAAGCAAGAGAGCAAAGAGCAACAAGAGCAATAAACCTTACATATAAAGTATCAAAATGGAGGAAAAGAAATTGATTACAATAAATATAAATGGATTGAATTCGGCCATCAAAAGGAAAAAACGTTTCTTAAACTAGAAAAAAATAAAATTAGATATAATCTGCCTGCAAGAAGTTCATATTAAAAAACAACATGTACAAGTATTGAATTATCCCAGAACTGGAAACTATACACCTCATTGGCACAACAAATAAAAGAGGAGTAGCTCTATATATTAAGAATACAACCAAAGCTAAATTAATTTTTAGACGAAGAAGGAAGAATATTGATGGTGGAAATCATTGATAATAATCTAAAGATGCTTTTAGTAGCAATTTATGCACCAAATGAGAAACAAGAATTTTATAAAAAATAATAGAATTGGAATATGATAATATATGCATTTTGGGAGACTTTAGTGTGATAGTGGACACAAAGTTGGACTATAAAACACAGAAAGTTAATAAACAAAATAGAAAGACACTTTCAAAATCCTTCTTCAAGTTGGTAGGGGAATTAAGTATTCGAGAAGTTTGGAGAGAAATGAATGCTAATACATATACATTTTACTCTAATAGACATTTATCATGGTCAAGAATAGATACAATTTGGATGTCAACAGAATTAATCTCCAACATACAAGAAGTAAATATAGAAACAAGTACTTGAGTGGACCAAAACCCAATATGGGTCAAATGGCAGGGACAAAAGAAAAGATGGACTTTAAACAATTCAATTTTGAGGGAAAAAGAATGTATACAAAATATGGAAAAAGAACTGTTTTTTTTTTTCTTTAAAGAGAACAAAAAGGAGGAAACTTCATGACAAAATGTATGGGATACCATGAAGGCCTACATTAGAGGTCTGATTATAAATTACATGAGAAGGAACATTAAAAAAAGACAAACACAACAAATATTAGTGGACAACGACAAGAAACTGGAGAAAGAACTATGAAATTATCTACAAAAGAAGGATGTTAAAAGTCAAATGGAAATAGTTAAACTTAAATGGGATTGATGGAAAAGAGAAACTAGCACAAAAAAAATCAGGAGAGCTAAACAGAACTTCTTCAAAAATACAAACAAACCAGGTAGATGGCTGGCATATAAACTGAAAAAGGAGAGAGAGATGAAAAAGATAATACAATTAACAGATGAGATAGAATGATTTGTAATGGAGATGAAGAAAGAAAAGAAATAGTACAGAAGTATTATGAGATGAATGATGATGAAACTGACAGAGGCGATAAATAGACAAAACACTGGAAAGGCTCTCGACCCAGATTGGATTCCAGTAGAATTCTATAAGACTTTGCAGGAATCTTTCAACACTACAATGTTTGAAGTAATGAATGAGGTTTTGTCAAAAACCAAACTACCTAATTCACGGACAGAGGCTTATATTACTCTTATACCAAAAAAAGATACTGACTTACAACAAATTAAAAACTATAAACCTATATCTCTGCTGAATGCAGATTACAAAATATTCACTTCAATAATGGCAGAAAGACTTAAAAGATAATATTAATATTAAAAAGGAACTAGACAAGGATGTCCTCTGTTGCCATTGCTATTTGTATTATTGAGAAATAAAGGGGATGAAAATTAAAAAGGAGGTATATAAATTACAAGCATTTGCAGATGATCTGGTCTTTATATTGGGAAGAACCATTGGAAACATCATCTAAACTGATAGAAAAGATTGAAGAATATGAACAGGTGGCAAGATTAAAAACAAATAAGGATAAAAGTAAGATTTTAGTTAAGAGTATGATGGAAAAACAAAGGAAACAATTGACAGACAGATTGAATATCCAGATCACAAACAAAGTAAAATACTTGGGAATACAGTTGACAACAAGATGCAGAACATTAAAGGAAGATAATTACATCTAGTTATGTCTAATTATATATTTTATAAATTAAAACAACAGATTGTGGCAGATTTTGAAAAAAATCTACAATGATCTCTAATAGGGAGAATATCTATAATCAAAATGAATATACTACCAAGGATATTATATTTGTTTCAGACAATTTCAATTAAAATAGGGACAGAATATTTTGAGGACTTAAACAAAATAATGTTGAAATATACATGGCAGGAAAAGAAGACAAGAATTAAATTAAAATTGTTACAGGATGCTAGAATGAGAGGAGGTTTTGGGCTACCCAATTGGGAATTATACTACCAGACAGTTACACTGATGTGGGTGAAAGAATGGGTCATTTTGAGAAATACTAGATTGTTAACATTGGAAGGTCATGATTTAACAATTGGGGTGGCATGTATTTTTATGGTATAAGGAAAGCAAAGTACATGGGTATTTTAGGAGACATTGTATTTGAGATGCTTTATTGTCACCATGGAAGAAAATAAGCAAACAATGTTACATGAAAATACCAGTCTGGTTATCAACAATAGAGGCATTTGCGTATCTAAATGTTTTCAAAATGGAACACATAATTAGATATAGTGAAATTTTAAATGAAAAGGGTGAACTCAAAACAAAGCAAGAATTGGATGAACAAGAGATAAAGATGAATTGGTATTCATATGTGGAAATACATTCTAGATATGATAAAGATAATAAGACAGAAGGGTTTTACAAAGAACTTACTGAATTAGATAAAATCTTAACAGTACTGAGGAGAGGATGATTAAAAAATTAAATGGTTATTTACTAGGAGTGAAATTAGAAGAACAAGTTAAACAAAAAAATTTGGGGAAAAATTTTGTATATGATCTAGAAAAGAAGAAATTATGGCAGAAATTATGGACTATAAACTATAAACTAACAATGTCAACAGCATATAAAGAGAATTTGTATAAGATGTTTTTTACAGGTGGCATTTACCCCCAGCAAGAGTATCTAAGAGGTTCAAGGATAAATCAGCAAATTGTTGGAAATGTCATCAGAAACCTGGATCATATTACCATATGTGATGGATATATGCAGAAGCTAAAAGATACTGCACTAAAATACACATATGGCTGGAAAAAATGACAAAACAGCATATATATTTAAAACCAGAGACATTCTGATTGGGAATTTTACCGGAAGGTTACAACAGAGAATTGACATACTTGATTATTAATGTATTAACTGCAGCTAGAATTGTATTTGCTCAAAATTGGAAAAATAAGAAAATTCCAATAGAAGAGGAGGTGATTAAGGCTAGGTCACATTGGCCGACAGATGCAAAATGTATGTAAAAAGGACACAGCGGACGAGCAAATTTTCCATCTGTTGTTATCTGCTCTCAAAAGTGCCCCAAATTTTCATAAACAGAGTGGACAACAACGGAAAGGAACGGATGTGGGGAAGATGTAGCGGGGATGTAAAGCAGCTGTTTGTAGGAAGCCGAGCAGATGGAAACGGATGGAAGCGGATGACACATCCGCAGGGCTTCCGGGGGAGAACAGCGACGTGGACGCATAGCGGAAGGAGCGGATGCGTAGCGGATGACGCAGATGCATCATGGATGCCTATAGGATGCATAGCAGATGCAAAGCGCAGATATACAAGGAGGCAGCTCTCAAGCAGTCAGCATTCAGAGGAAAGACCTGCTGCCAGAGACATCTTGAGAGAACACCATGGGGAAGAAGAGGAAGCCTGTGCCTACTCCTGCCAGCCCTGGCAAGAAGGACAGAACTACCATCCCACCCTCTGGCACTGACTCTGAAGCTGCTGGTGCTACTGGTGCTGCTGCTGGTGCTTCTCCTGCTGGTGCTGCTGATGCTGCTGGTGCTTCTCCTGCTGGTGCTGCTGATGCTGATGCTGCTTCTCCTGCTGCTGGTGGTGGTGGTGCTTCTCCTGCTGGTGCTGCTGGTGCTGGTGGTGCTTTTCCTGCTGCTGCTGCTGCTTCTCCTGCTGCTGGTGGTGCTTCTCCTGCTGCTGCTGCGATGGACCAGCCCCAAGGCCCTCAAAGCCCTGCTGCTGAAGGCCTTGAAGCCCCTGCCAGAGGGAGGAAGAGGCAAGGCAAGGAGAAGGGAGAGAGGAAACAGTACTCCATTTCTGAACACCATGAGGAGGAGGTGCTGGAATGGCTGAGGGAGAACGAGTACCTGTGGAGGAAGGGCCACAGGCTCTATCGCGACACCAAGCGGAAGCAGGCAGGGTGGAGAGAGAAGGCGGAGACCCTGGGCTACACTTCAGATATACTCCTTGGGTGGTGGAAGCACATGCACATCTGGTATGGCAAGCTGCACCTGAAGAAATCCGGGCAGGCTGCTGTCAAGCTCAATGACCGGGAGACCTATGTCATGGCCAGGTGCAGCTTCCTGGAGGGTGAGATCCGCCACAGAGGAGCAGTCCCTCTGTCAACCCTCTCCTTCAGACAGCCCACAGAGAGCCACTCCTCTTCCAGCCAGGAGACAGCTACAGTGTCCAGACAGGTGTCCTTGGAGGGCCCCATGACAGAGACCCCCCCGACAGCTGCACTCCCCATGCCAGAGGATGTGGAGGATCCCCTGTCTCAGATGGAGCAAGAAGAAGCAGCCACCAGAGACACAGAAGCAGCCACCCCCACCCCCAGCTCCAACTCCACAGAAAGCAGGCAGAGAGCCAGACCAGAGGGACAGAGCTACATTGTCCTCTTGGAAATCAGGGACACAATCAAAGCCAGCACAGATCTCCTCTCCCAGCTGGTCCACTTCGACATACCATCCTCCAACCGCAAGCCCTTCATCACGTATGTGAGCCAGACCCTCATGGACATGCCCAAGGCCCAGTACCAGGCAATGAAGGAGAAGATCACAGCTCTTCTGCACCACCCTCCAGGCCCAGCTGAACCTTCTCCTACCCACTCCAGGTCTGCTCCTCCACCCCAAGTGATGTCACAGCCCTTCCACGGATTTCAGCAGCCCCTCGCCTACCAAGCCTACCACTACCAGGACTTCCCACAGCAGAGGCAGCCCTTCCCAGTCCATACCCAGGTTCCTCGGATGCCACAAATGCCATAGATGCCTCACCTGACCCAGCTTCATACCAGACAGCCCCACTACACTCCTCCTTCCTCCACCCCACAGCCAAGCCCTTCATGAGAACATATGTCATCAGTCTTGGGCCTCACATCCCAGGTACTTGAGGAAGGGCCTCTCAACCTCACGGGACTGAGTCAGCTCTCTTCCTGCACACACCATCTCCTGTTGTACTCTCAGGGCCAGGCACCCCAATGGCGCCTCAGACCAGCACTCCAGCCACTGCCACCTCCACAGCACCTGGACCCTTCACCCCTGAGACCATGGGCATGCCTCAGAGTGATGAGAAGAGTGCCAGAGACTGAGTTGTTACCTGCTCACTTTATCTTTGCTTAAGACACTTTACTTTGGTCATTTTGCATTTTAATAAAGTCATACAGTTTGTTATTAATAAAGGTTATCTTTGCCTCACACACTTAATTCATTTTTTTTACTTAAAGTGTTGGGGAAAACTTTGAAAAAAGGATTAAACCTTTGCATGCTTGTGGGATTGGAAAGGATAGCTGTGGGATGCATAGCTGTGGGATGGGTAAGGATAGCTGTGGGATGGATAGCTGTGGGGTGGGTAATGATAGCTGTGGGATTGGTAAGGATAGCTGTGCGATAAGGATAGTTGTGGGATAGATAAACCTCCAGTGCAAGCACAGTGGGACTGTATGGTCCATCCTCCCAGCTGCCACACATATAGCCCTTTATTATTAATAACAATTTAATCATCGATCAACACATTTCAACATAAACACAACTCTTTATTAATGCCCTATTCCTTGTAAGGCCACTCAACATACATGGCACAATCTCATCAGTATGATGAGACAGGCTGAAGGAAGCATCCATGAAGAATCTACCATCCTGTCTTGCCACTCCACTGCTCCAGCTGCGGAGTTGCACCAGTGTTTCAGGAGGTTGCGCTGCTTCTTCTCTTCACGTGAAGCTCTGTTGGGGCCTTGCACATCCACAGTGTCTTTCAGGTTTTGTCCTTGCCTCCATTCACCAGGCTCCATGTCCCCATTGCCTTGTTGGCGGTCCACAAGCCTGTTCTGCAACACTGGGTAGCGGGTGCGCATGAGATTGTGCAGGATGCAGCAAGCTTCCACGATGCTCCTCACAGTCCCTGGGCGATGCTGCATGGTGGTAAGAAGTACCTGGAACCTGTTGGCCAGGAGGCCAAAGGCGTTCTCCACCACCCGTCTTGCCCTGGACAGCCTGTAGTTGAAGATCCTCCCTTCACGGGTGAGGTATCTGGAAGTGTAGGGCTTCATGAGGTAGGTTCTGAAGGAGAAGGCGTCATCATCATCCATTTGAAGTAGGGCACATCTTGTGTGTCGTTGGGTAGGGGGTCTGGATCTGGGAAACCCATGATGAGGTTGCGTTCAGCCCACCTTTGAGGTCACTGGCGTTGTATATCTGGGCATCTGAAGCTGACCTGTTGCCTGAAGCATCGATGTAGATGAATCGATGTAGATGAACAGCATCAACCATGGCAAAGAGGATGATCCTGAAGAAGCCCTTGTAGTTGAAATAATTGGACCCTGAGTTGGGTGGAGCTTTGCAGGCCACATGCTTCCCATCTAGGGCTCCAACGGTGTGGGGAAAGTTCCACCTCTGATACCACTGCTCTGTAAATTTCCTCCAGCCTTCTTCAGTGGTGGGGCACTGGAGGAGCTCCTCCACATATTCTTCGATGATGGCCTGAACCACATCTCTGACCACAATGCTGATGGTGTTGTGTGGCACCCTCCAGGCATACTGCATGTTTCTGTATGTGGTCCCAGAGGCCAGGTGGTACAGAGTCAGTGCCACCTTCAGTCCAGGGTCCAGCCTGGGACGGAAGTTGGTGCTAGGCTTGGTCAACCTGGGTCTCAGATGCTCCACAACTTCGTCAAACATGGTTAGTGGCATCCTCATGAAGTGCTGGAATGCACAAGAGTCTTCATTCCTCAGCTCCACCATCAGCTTGTCATACAGTCCAAACTCCACTCTTCTCCCAATCTATCTTTCGACCCAGACAGCTCTTGGACGTCTCCTTCTCCTTGCGTAGAAAAGATGAAACAGTCTGAAGAGGGCTTGGTGCTGGTGTTGAATGATCACGGTTACCAAAAGGAGTATGTGATGATCCATGGTGGAGATCAATGGATGATGTGGAAGAGCAAAACCAAGGATGAAGAGGTCTGCATACCAAGGTTGCTGGACTGATAGTGAGATCCAGGTGATTTCCTCCACCTTTTTATAGGAAATGTCGGTTTTCTGCTAGATGTCCTTCCACATACTCTAGACATCCTCCAGACATCCTAAATATCCGAGATACGTCCCATATACCAACATTTTGTCCGTTTTAATGCTTTATATCCGAGCTGCATCCGCTTTCATCCTTTCTATGTCCGTGCTACTAACGCTGTGTGGACGTTCCGCATACCTTTCGCTTCCTCCCTCTTTCCGCTTTCTACTGGAGTGAATGTGAGTTGCGCGGATGCCCAGAGGATGCTGAGAAGATACAGCGGATGTGTAATGGATGACAACGGACGTAGAATGTTTGTTGGCCGTATGTGTCGCGGATGTAGATCGTACACGGCGGAAAGTTCATCCGCTCAAAAAGTTTGTGCAGCTCAAAACTTTTTGAGCGTATGAAATAGCAGTAGACGGATGTTTGACGGATATAGCGTATGAAAGACATACACAGTGAGTACACAACTGATGCATCGCGTTTTCCAATGGATGGCAAGCTTTTTTTTCCGTTTTACATTCTCTTTGCATCCGTTGGTGCAGTGTGACATGGGCTTCAAACCAAATCTGGAATGAGGGATAACAGCCTGAATTACATTATAAACAGCCCTGAAGTGAACCCATAATTTTTTGACCAATTTTTCATGAATTAAACTGGTTGTTCCAATAATTTGTTTGAAATAGTTATCCAGAGATGATTCAAATAATTGAGCCATTGCTGTAGGTTATTTAACTATTAATGCTGCAATCCTAATATGTGCTTACCAAGGAGGAAGCCTCACTGATGTTGGGTTTACATCCAAATAAATCGTTACTGAATTATGTTGCTGACATTTATGAACTTTTATTTGAACTGATCTTCCAGTAAAAAAAAATCTATATTTCCTAAAATATGCTTTATAAGTTTCAGCCTCATCTTGAGGAATTGTACATATTACTCAACAAAATATACAGTTAGAAGCTGAACTAGCTCAAAAATTTCTTTGTTTTATCATATGTCCACATGAATTATCAAAAGCTCCTTCTTTAATTTTGCACTTGCAACATTCATTTAAAATACCTTTCAACATCCTAGATAACTTATCCAGTGTTAAATACCAGCAATACATCATCTTATAAAAGTTTTTTTTTTAATTATAATTTAGTGTACATTGTAAACCTTTTGTTCACGTATTTCCCATTATTGAAACTTCACATTATATGCAAAATTCCTTGCCCACTGAATCATATAAAGTTTTATATGTTCACTTTCCAAATTTAATTTCAGTAACATTTTATGAATCTTAGCAATAATATATTCATTACTACCACACAGTAAGATTTCCAATTCATTTTTAACTAAATCAAACCCATAACTCTTTTTATCTAATTTAAATCTTTCTTTCAGTTGTTAATAGGCAAACCAATGGCAAACATAACCATCTAATTCAAGTTCTTCCCTTGACTTTAATGTAGAGTTGAAGATAAGATTTTACCGTACACCCACCAGTCTGGCTTCACCATCACTTATTTTTTAAAAAAAAGCTTCCCCAAAAAACCCCCCAAAATCAACTTCATAGAGAATCTTGTTTTATGGTTATTCCAAACTCTTAGTATGACACATCTATTTTTTTAAAATTTGTCAATTGCTTACAAGATAATAAGTATAAGTAAAAACATAGTTATGAATACATGGATACATATAAGAAAAATATAAAATAAACAATAGGACAGGAACAGTAAGTGCACATTGGTGCGCTTATGCCCGCCCCCTATAATCTAACAAAGTGATTATTAAAATCAACATTAACTTTAACTTTATCATATCATAGATAACCGTGCCCTCCAAATCTATGGCCCTCTAATTCAAGCAACCTCTTATTTCTGGAGGTTCACCCACTCTTTTAACCATGTCAGACAGCATGAATCAAAATACAATTTTAAATCTGATAAACCCAACCTTTCTTTCCTTGTATCTTGCAATAGCTTGTATCTAATTTTTGGTTTTTTCCCTTGCCATATTAACTTCGAAATGTCCCTCTGCCATTGTTTAAATAGATTATCAGTTGCGAGTATTGGTAATGTGTGGAATAAAAAAAGCATCTTTGGTTAGATATCCATCTTAATTACAGAAATTCTACCCAATAGTGATAAATGCAGTTTGTCCCATCTTTGTAAGACCTTTTTAATATCCCTCCAGAGAGGGACATAGTTAGTTTGAAGCAATTTTATATTTATATTTATCAATTAAACCTCTAAGTATTTCGCCTTTTTCTCGACCCTTAAACCCAACTTTTTAGTCAATATATCACTGTCCTGAGATGGCATTGTTGTTTTCTCTTTATTTTAAAACCTGCTGTCGTCCCAATCTCATTTAATTTCCTCATCAAATATTCTATATTATCTTTTGGGTCTTGCAAGAATATAACCAGATTATCAGGAAATGCCCTCAATTTCTAAACTTCTTTCTTGATACTTATACTCCTTATATTTTCATCTTGCCTAATATCTCCATTCAAAACTTCCAATATCAAGATGAACAGCAGAGGGGAAAAGAGGAATCCTTGTCTTGTACCCTTTTGAATTTCACACAAATTAGTTAAATCGCCATTAATGATAATTTTGGTTTTCTATAATATATAAACTGCTTTGATCCCTTGAATAAAGTTCTTTCCAAAGTCCATTTCTTCTAGCACTTTAAACATAAAAGCTCAATCTAAATTTTTAAAGGCTTTCTCTGTATCTAGAAATAGTAAGGCTGTCTATTTCTCATTATGATACTGTAAATATTCAATAATATTCAAAACAGTCCTTACATTGTCTCTTAGTTGTCTTTTTGGCAGAAAGCCCAAGATTCATATTTTAATACAGAAAATTCTTAAAGCAAAGATAAAAATGAAATCAGAAGCTTTTATTTTGGACTTAATGGAAAAAGACTTGGAGAAAAAAAAATTGGAACTTTGATCTTAAATATGTTGACAGCAGCAAGATAGCAGTGTTTTTGTATGCACAAAAATGGAAGGAAATTTCAATTCCTACCATGGATGAAAGACTACAAAAACTTACGGAGTTGGCAGAAATGGCTAAATTGAATGTTTTGATTAAAGAAAAGAATATACAGATACAGATAATCAGAGTCAGAAGGGACCTTGTAGGTCATCTAGTCCAACCCCCTGCCCAAGCGGGAGACCCTACACCATTTCTGAGTACTTTTGTTGCCATGTAAGTACTTTTGTTGCCATGTGGAGACTGCTTCTGGCCTTTGTGCTTCAGGTGTGGGAAAAATGAAACTTTGATTTTGTGATTTACCAATTGGTTTGTTTTTATAGAAGTGGCTAGTTTATATTATTATGGAAAAATAAAAAGCTGTGGTTAGATGTTAATGTTTTACTTTCGTGCAACAGAGAGAGTTGGAAGTCAACACTTTTCTGCTTTTCCCCCATTCTCCCTCACTTCTCTTTCCCTTCTCCCTCTCACTGTGTCTTCTTATTTTCTTTTGTGTTTTAGTCTATAATTTAATTTAAAAAAATAATGTTGGGTCTTTCCACATCAGAGGGACACCTTCTCATACTAAGGTGCTTCTCATAACCTGCAATGACAACATTTTGGATGGGGCTAAGTGGGTTCAAGTGGTCCACATGGAATATGCAACCTGTGAGGTCTCTTCCTTATCTCAGGATTGTCCTCATGGGTGGCTTCTCTTCCAACACAGCAAAAGCCTTGTCCAAACTGATGAATACATAGTTTATGTATTTCACATTATTATCTCTGCTATCTGGATGCAAAGTCGATTTTCTAAAGACCGAATGAATAAGCAAGCCCAGAGTGAGTGGTGTAATTTACCTTGTTAATGCACATATGAGCATAATAAATATGCATTGTTCTATCTTAAAAAAACTGATCTAGTATGCAAACATCCCAATGACAATCATTCACTTCTAGACTTATCACAGCAAGAAAAAACACAAGAGGATTTTGTGGCAGCAATATCAATGCTACTACATTTAATGAAAGGCATGCTCCTTCTATTTTTTTGGCCTGACCACAAATTCCTTGTTAAATGCTGGATCATTTAATACATTTCATTAATGCATTAAATTAAAACAAACAATTCTTCTTTAGATTCTTCCACTTACTGTTGCATGTTCAGAATTTGCATTAGGTACTTCAATTGCCCGGTTGCTTGGGTCCACTCTCACTTTTGCTCGTGTTATAAACTGAATCACTGATGAGGTATCCTACAGATTGAAAAATAAGGAGAATTAAGGAACATTTTCAAACACACTGTTCTCAAAGGCTCTTAATCATGGGCATTTTAAAATAGACCAAAGTTATATATGAACATTGAAAAGCACTATCTCACATTAAAAAAAAGTAAGACACTGCCAAATATCACCAGCAAAGAACATCTTCAGCTGAATCATTGCTGCATCATAATTAGAAGCAGATATTTATATGTAATTACTAAAATGTGCTTATGTAGTACATTAAATATTTTATGATTAAAATAAATCCTAACATTGTATAAAATAACAAGTCTAGATATTTTTCCACTGTCATCATTTTTGAAAAGAGCTTTAACACAAATGACCCAGCAATTACCTTTTAAAGTAATTCTTTAATGTACTTCTTCTGGTAGAGTAATGTTAGAGTCATACATCATTTTTAGGGGGAAAAATGACAATTTAGAAATGGAAATATAATTTCCTCCTCTTATGTACATCAGGGCAACAAAGTTCAAGAGAATTATTTTACTCTGTGGCTTCAAACTAAGCATTGGCACAGCTCATATAATTAAGCAGCTCAACTAATTTAATGAAAATAGCTGGCGTTAGGCAATAATACATTCCTAATACTTTTAATAATTACATCATATCATTCCAGTGCAACACACAATGAGCATTCAGCAAGGTAAATCAAGCTTAGCATAGTAGGCTAAGTCCTTATTTTACCCAGTGTTGACAGTAGTAAAATATCAGAAAAATCTATACTCAATTCTATCAGTATGTAAAAATGCATGAATCAGTTTTGAGCTTATCACTTACATTTTATATATTATATATTACTTACATTTCAGTCAATCATTTATATTGGTGGGGTTATATTGAAATCCAAAATCTAACTTTGAGAATTACTTGACTTGCTCTTTTGTAGCATCTTGAAAGATGGAAAGCATAATAGCTTGCATAATTTTTTTCCCTTTCTTTTCCTCCCTCTGAGATTGCTCAAACAACAACAACAATTCCTTCTGATAGGATAAAGCAGCAATCCAAGTTTAAATCCAACTCCAAGGTGAATAATGTACAGAAAATTCAACATTATAGTGTAAGAAATGATGCTCACCTTCTTCAATATCTCTGTATTCAAAAGCATTTGCACATCTATGCTACGCGATTCAGCTTTTGCTAGCGAACTTAAATTGCACCTTATAATTAAGCAGCCTGGTCTTTCACAATCCTAAAGGATAACAAGTAAATAAAAGCAAATGAACAAAAGGGGGAGGAAGAATGGATAGATAATCAATAAACCTTGTTCAGCTACCTGTCTTTAGCAAATCTATCAAGATTGATTACATTCTCATTTTTCCTACTTTTGGTTTATTCTATCACGTTTCACCATAATTTCTAACTTTGTTTATAAACTGATTACAAATTTGCATTGTTTTGTGCACTTTTCTCCTAATGCACACATTATTGTATATACTTTGTAGAGAATGTCACTGAATGAATTGTCATACTACATGTTCCTTCTCATTATTCCTTAATATGATGCAGATTTTGCTGCATATCCTGAATTCAAATATTGTTACTACATTCTACGACCAGTCGTTACAGTAGGAAAAGAGAAATAGTTTGGCCCTACAATTCATTAACAGAAAAAAAAGAAAACAATAAATGATGTATCTAATTAAAAAAGCTTTGGGATCAAGGTCTGTCCAGACAGACTCTACGTGCAACTTGCAGATTCTTCTAGACTCAAGACTCCTTCTCAAAAAGCAAGCAGCAGTCATGGCTAGGAGACCCTTTGCATAAGTTTGCATAAGACATGTGCAACAGTTTTTCCACAGATAACCTTTTTGGGGGAAACAAAAGACTGGGCCTGGAATCAATCCCTTCTACATCCTACTCCCAATCAATAACTCTTTTTTTCTTTCTCCAATAAGTTCAGAAAAGTAGTAATGCCCAGATCAAAACTGCAGAACTTCAATTTTAATGGGAACCATTTTTTTTTATTCTTACCCACTCTGTCATCCCAGACAAATTTTCCCATCATGTTAACTTGATTCCTTATTGGGTGCTTCAACATCCATCATGTAATTTGACATCCGCCAAAAATTTTTCTCATATTTTAAGCAAGTGTCAATACTATTTTCACCTAATAGGTATACTTTTCTAATTAATGATTGCAGAGGGATAAGAAGGTGGCCTTGAAGCAAATATACAGAAACTGTTACCTAAATAAAAATGACAGAAGCATTCTTTAAAAGCCTTGGAACAGAGATAATAACTTTTTTTTTCAGGCTGACTCCTCCTTGATTCAATTGATATAAGAGGGAGGGTCCCAAAAGCACAATCAATTTGCAGGATTCTGTTACTTTATAATAAACTAGCTGATAACCTGGCATTGCCTGGGTATATATTTATCTCAATCCTGTATTAGACAGGAAAAGGAATGAATTATATCTATAATGTCAAATCAAAGTAACTTTATTTGCAGGATTTTAAAAGTATAAGTAGAATATACAAATTATAAAGGAAGCTCTAGATGTAACAGCTCTATCTCTCCTATAGTGTAGTCATGCCTCATAGTGTTGTACTGTTTCTGAATGTCTAGATGTAGCAGCTCTATTTCTCTTATCCTGTAGCAGGGACTCATGTTGTTGTACTGTCTCTGAAGCTCTAGATGTAGTAGCTCTATCTCTCTTATCCTTTAGTCAGGCCTCATGCTGTTGTACTGTCTCCGAAGTTCTCGCTCTCTCAAGCAACATCGAAAGTCTTCAATTCCTTTCCTCAGGAGTTTCTTGTCTATGCTGGTGTTTCATTTTTGTAGCCATTGATTGCACTTGGCCTGTCGCCTGACATTTCCTTGGAGGCATCTTGGGCCTGGCCCTGTTACCTCAACCATTGTGGTGAGAATTAGTGACCTAATTGCTCTAGCCTTGAAAAAATTCTACAGGGAACAGCCTTTGAGGTGATTATCTGCATTAGCAGGCACCTCCCCTGATAACTTGCCCTCTTTGCTTGAAGCTGAGGGCTCCTTGCCAGAGGAATCCCCCTTGTTTTTTGTAAGAACAAATCCCCCTTATCAGAGAGACCCCCCTTGTGGAGTATTGTGAAGCCATTACCATGGCAACACCACTGTGCTGTACAGCCATTTTAACGTGCATGCTCCCCTGGAGGGGTGTTAGGGATGTCTTACCCCCAGAGTATTTTTTTCCAGAGGTTAAGTCATCTGTCTACCATGTTTAGTTGAAATTGCTTGAGGCGATCCAGAGTTATGCTGGAACATACACACACAGCATTTTTTATATATAGAAGAAGATTATAGTTCTAGTGTTGTAATAGAATTAGTTTCCTGATTTGGTATACCTTAGAGGGCTGAAACTGCTTCCTACAATTTAAAATTAAGACTTCAACTGAAAAAGTATGAAAGCATTATTGCTTAAATTTTTGTTCAGTCACTAAATCACGTCTTCGCAACCTCATGGACAATAGCACACTGGGCCCTTCTATCCCCTGGAATTTGCCAAAGCTCATGTTCATTGTGTCAATGATACTATTTAACCATCTCATCCTCTGCTGTACTCTTCTCCTTATTACTTATATATTCATACATTTTAAGTTTTTTTATGTAACTGATTATTATCTTGATAGATATGTGGTTAGTGTTTTTCCATTTTCAATAAATGGAATATTTGGAATATTTCCCCCACACAACTGGAGTGGAAAAGATACTAATCTAAATTATCTTTTGCTAGTTTAAAGTTGTTCCATATACTCAAGGAGCATAGCTTATTTAGAAGCAGTGGAAAATATATACATATATTGTGTTTTAGAAAGAAGCTGTCGGCTTTCAAACTGTTCAAAGTGATACGGATTTCTTACCAGCACTTTCCTCCCAGACTTGGTAAAAAAGGCAAATATTGTGTGAAAAATGTTCGCCTTTTCCTGAGGAATGACACATGGTGTTGAGTTATTCTGAAAAGAGCAGTTCCCTTTGTCCTGAGCAACCTAAAGACAGATCACAAAGCACATTTTGTAACTTTGTACACCATTTTTTGGACATCTTGATATTTAACTTATTATTCATCTGCTGTATGAATAATCATACATTATAATAATCATACATCTGCTGCTTTAAGTTGCTGTTAAAACTCATACTTTTTCATGACCTATAAGAAAATATAACGAAACAAAAACTATTTTTGCCCCCAATTTCTACTGCCAGAAAGATACTCCTTGTTTAAATACATGAAATGATTGCAGTAAAAGCAAAGTGAAAATTGTACCTATAAAAATGCTAGGGAAGGGGGATCAATTTTTATTTGATGATTATAGCCAGTCCTAAAACAATTTTATTTGGAAGTGTGAAACATCTATTTTCATGAAATGGAGTGATGATTGTATCTCCATAATATGATTGCTGCTCACTATGGCTACAGAGATGGTATTCAGCAGGTTCTGACCAGTTCTGGAGAACCAGTAGCAGAAATTTTGAGTAGTTGGGAGAATCAGCAAATACCACTTCTGACTGAAGATTTTACAGTATCCTTCCCATGCCATGCCCACCAAGCTACACCCACAGAACTGGAAGTAAAAAAAAATTGAATCCCACCACTGTGTGACTCCACCCAACATCACTGTGGAAATCTCAAACAGTAAGATTGCAGGGAAAGAACTCTCAAAGCAAGAGCTACCATGGGAAGGAGTTCCCCCTCTCAAATTCACATGTTTGTGAATTTTGGAGTTGTGATCCTTATCTATGTAGAAGGAATCTGGATAGGATGGTTTGCTATAAATAATGCTATGTCTGCAATTATTCTAATTGCAACCAGAACTCAAAAACTCTGTTCAGTTTTCAAACTGTAATTCAATGTTTCATCAATCACTAATATTATCAATCACACCTATAACACATAAAACCAAGGAAGAGATGAATCATCCTACACAGGTTTTAATATTCCTTTAAAACCCGCTTTGATGAATAGGCTGTATTTTGCATGGCAACAAATCTATTTGGACTGTTTCACCAACCACGAATGGACATTATTAGCTTTATTAGGCAAAAAAAGGCTTTCAAATTTGGGAAAGAGGAAGTCCAGATGCCATCTAGTATATGAATAGCAAGAAGAAATATGTTCTTTATTTTATTTTAGAACATAACAATAGTTTCAAGCCTAGAGTTAAACACAATCTTACAAGGAATCCAGAGAGTTTATGTGTAGCATTTCTATGCTCAAGTGCTTAACAGCTGAAATTCAAGGCAGTGCTTACATTTGGCCTTTCTTGGATGGCAATGGAGGCTAATTTATGCATTGTAAAGATCCCAAATGAAATTAATATGGAGCTTCTCAGAAGATTCCTCCACACAGCTGTTATAAGATGCAAGTTGATTAGATTGACACAAAGCTGAATACAATCCACAATGCATGAATTATGTCCAGAACAAGATGAATCTCATTGTTTTATTGATTGAACAGAATTATCAAAATTGTCTTAGTCTGACTGAAAGTTCCTAAAACAATTTTGTAAACAATGCTGCACTGCATGTTGTTTCTGCTCCCAATATAACATTGACCTTGCACTATATGTCGCAATATCCAGAATCCCTTGATCATAAGTGCCAAAATCTCCCATTTTCAGACAAGGAACATTAAAATTAAGTTTCTCAAATCCTACTATAAACTTGATGTATATTTTTATAAAGCAAAAACATTTCACAAACAAAACTATGTTGTTTGTTAATGACTTTTACTGTCATATATTATTTTATTGACTTGTTTTGACTTTGTTATACCCCATCCAGGACTATAATAGGCTGAAATATTGTGAATTAGTCAATAAAATAAAACTTAAGAGAAACTTTTTCTGATCAGTGCAAGTTACAAATAAGCTAACTTTGCCTATTATGGTCCATGAACCCTCAAGGAAAAAAATATAGCTCCTGGTTACCAAAAGATTGCCCTCCTTGTCTTAGAACTGACACCAAAGTTACTGTCAGGTTCCCATAGATCCCTATTAGGACTCTGCCATTCTGGCAGAAGGAGGAAGCCTTTGGCATTTTTGTAACCTGTCACCTGCTTTGGTCTTTCTTTACTTTGATGTATCTTCCTGGGCTAGGGAGGAGGGCTTGGGCTATCTGTTTTGTCTCAGCTCCAAAGAAGATGAGAGAATGGTGCTTGAGAACACCTTCTTATCACCTTTCCAGCCTAAAGTTGTCAAAGCAACTCAACACCTGGCGATTGGCTTGCGCTGGACTGAGCAGTAGGGAGAAATCTGAATGAGTAACTTTTAACCTAATGTTTTAGTGCAGAAACTTCCATTTCTGCCTAATCTCTTTGCTATCATTGTCTCCCAATAAAAATTCCTTTTGAAATGCTATTTGTTTCAAGAATTTTCATTTCTTGAGGGACTGCTGAGGTAAGACTTTACATTAGGCAAGATCTGAAAAGTGGTCAACCCAGAGGGGCACTGGCCCTACAGTGAGGACCACTGACAAGATGTCCCATCAGGGCAGCGAGCACAAAGAAGCTGAATGCTGGGGAGAGACCTCCACCAAGGCTCAATCTGATGCAGCTTCCAGCAAATGGACGGAGGAAGTGGCTACCTTGGAAGAACCTGTGAAACCAAGATGGTTCATTGGCATGGGAAAGAAGGAGGACTGGGGAAGAAGGGCCAAAGGGGGTCACTCTCACCCAAGGTAGCCAGTAGCATGGTTGGAGATTGGAGATGGGAGCCCTGTATGATGATGATGACCTGAAAGAAAAACCAGACCATGCTGACCAGCTCATGAATCAAGTGAAAGCTTCATGATGAAACTTTCCAGAATCTGAAAACCTGAGAGGCCATGGCCTGCATGGACAGAGGTGAGGAAGAGCAAGGAGAAACCGCAGACGCATGGGGGGAGTCCACTGGAGCTTCTGGAACCACAGACAGGGCAGCTACCACACCTAATCTCCCTCAGAGAGATCTTGGTGGAGCATATGTCCGGAGAACCAGGGGGAGAAGAGCCCACAACCAGAGTGAAAAGCACCCCCTAGGTATTAACGAAGATCCAAGTCACTAGGATTCTTCCTAACTTACATCCTTATTTACATGCAGGAATACAGAAGAAGCCAGAGTCTCTCCCTAGCTCTGGAAGAATCTGCCACGGTGGATGGTAACACCATACTGGTAATGCCCTGGAATCCCACAAATTTGTCCATTTCGTGATGGTGCTGAGATGGACATTCAAGACCCCCTGGCTGATCACAAGGCCAGGATCAAAACCATAAGGCAGGGCTGCTGTCCAGTAGCCAAGCACACTGAAGAATTCTGCCATTTAGACTGACCAGAAGGCATCCTAGTAAGCTGCTTTAAGGACAGTCTGAACAATGACTTGTATCATTC
Organism: Laticauda colubrina; assembly: GCA_015471245.1. Taxonomy (NCBI): domain Eukaryota; kingdom Metazoa; phylum Chordata; class Lepidosauria; order Squamata; family Elapidae; genus Laticauda; species Laticauda colubrina. Next base: position 4,261,955 of record BLBF01000019.1, on the reverse strand, counting down.
CTGCATTGCCAGATGTGCCCCAAATTGCCTCCACAACTTGTTCATCCTTGCAGAAGATGAAATTGATCAAGCAAGAAACCAATACCATTCCAGCAAAATCTAGAAATGTTCCACGCCCAAGAAAAAGAAGAATCTTGCCCAGCCCCAAGAAGCATTGCCATGTTTGATGACCTGCTTCACATGCAGAAGGAGGATCATTGACCTGCTGAGTGCTGCACAAAGTTCCCAGCTAAGAAAGAGGATTACCTACCTGGAGAGAAGCTGACTAAAATCCCACAACATTTAAAAGACATGGCTTTGAAGTGCGCCAAGCTTGTGGAGTTCCGTGCCTTCCCAAAACCTGTCCAGGTTCCCGTCAAAGGATGCCTTTAAAGGGCAGGGGCCAACACCATTTTCTGTGGCCAATAAACTACCAGTAACCCTGCTGGTTGATCCATCCAGTAGGAGTCTTGCATCCTATGTCCTGGGGATAGCTCCCCTTATTCCCTCTGGTCCCTTGAGACCTGGAATCCCGAGGTTCCTGAGCCCTAGAACCCGACAGCCCAAACACATCAGTTAAAGAGGAGTCGAGAGTCCAAGATCCCCATTGCACTTCCCCTAGTGCATGCCTAATGGTGGGATACTCCCAACCCTCCTGCTAGCCTGGACTAAAAATGGGAGTCCCATCATGTCACAGTACATTCATGAACTAAAATAAATCTTAGTAACAAGGTTAGCCGTTGAGAGCTGAGTTGACGGCTGAAACTTAAAGAGAAAATCTGGGCATGATTTATCTCTGTTCTGGGTTCAGCTCTAAAGTGAAAGAGAAACTAGCTTGCTTGCTTGCTTGCTTATTTATTTTTTTATTTATTTTTGTCAATTGCTTACAAGATAATAGGTATAAGTAAAAACATAGTTATGAATACATGGATACATATAAGAAAAATTAAAAGAAAATTAAAAGAAACAATAGGACAGGGTTAGTAGTGTATTTAGCTTATTCGATGTCACAATCAGGGGCTCTGTTTTTTTATTATTTTATTTATTTAAAGCAACGGTGGCGAAAGGTCTCCCAGTATGAAATGCTCCACCAATGCAGGCAGCACCATATCCAGGCATGCAAGTACTTCCTAAATGCAAGCCCCCTGCGCCATTCCCCCCCATTTTGCATGTTTAATATGGGCCTTAATTTGGGGGGGAGGGGCTTAATTCAATTTTATAAATTGAATGCCTATAAAACATGGTGGGGCTTCCTATTGGTGGAGGCCGTATTGTTGGAGAAACACGGTACTATACTTAGATTGGACTGAAGGCAGCTTAGTTCTAGGTTTTCTAGGTCTAGAATTTCTAGTCTGGTGGCATAAGGTATTTTGCAATGAGCAGAGGAGTGGAGAACTCTTGTGAAATATTTCTGGACTTTCTCAACTGTGTTAATATCAAATATGTAATGTGGGTTCCAGACTGATGAGCTGTACTTGAGTATTGGTTTAGCAATGGTTTTGTATGCTCTAGTTCTTAAGTATAATATTACCAGAGAAAAAGCTACTTAGATTATATTAACAACTCTTAATGCCTTTTTGGCTATGTAGTTGCAGTGAGTTCTAGCACTTAGATCATTAGAGATGAGTATTCCAAGGTCCTTTACAGAGCTTGGATCATCAACAATGTCTTGACTATTCAGCTTATATTTTATTTTCTGATTTTGTTTGCCAATATGTAAGACAGAGCATTTATCTGTTGAGATTTGAAGTTGCCATTTCTTTGACCATTCTGATACATAGTCAAGGTCTTTTTGAAGGGTAGCAGTATTGTCTGTGGTATTGAACAGCTTTACATCATCAGCAAAGATTGCTCTTAATATGATCACAGAAGTCATTTATGTAGAGTATGAAGAGAGTTGGTTCTAGAACACTGCCTTGGAGGACACCACTATTGACAGGTACAGAATTTGATAGGACGCTCCCAATTTTGACCATTTGTTGTCTGTTTGACAGGAATGCTTCTATCCAGTTATGTAGTTGTCCAGAGATACCATAAGATTTTAGTTTTAGGAATAGTTTGTCATGTACCACTTAATCAAAGGCTTTACAGAAGTCTATGTAGATTGTGTCTGTTGTTTTGCCCTGATCGAGTTGAGTAGTCTGTTTTTGCAGTATAAGAGTTGCAGATTACAGGATAGCTTTTTTCTGAAACCAAATTGTTTATTAAAGAGTAGGTTGTTTATCTCTAAGTGGAGGATAATGGATTGTTAAATAATTGATTCCATGACTTTACAGGTGACACAGCTTATAACATAGTAACATTGTAAGAACCCGAAATGTGATATTTAAGGACAGTTCACAGAAAAGAAAAAATGAAGAGTACAGCTGGGAAGGGGGTGTGTGACCCAACTTAAAAAAATAAAAAAGACATACTGCACTTTATTTAATTATCCAAGGCTCTTTTCATAGCTCTCTCCAAACTTCAAAGCCAAGTTTCAATTGTTGATAGAAATTCAGAAGAACACCTGCAGTAATACTCTTCAGTGCTCTTCCCTCTATCTTATCACATAGCAATGTCCTTGAAAAAGAATTTCAGAACTTTCTTTCTCAACATTCTCAGCTTCATCTAAAATATTTTCAAGCCTCGAGTTGGCAGTGTCACAAAGTGTCTTTACTCTCACTCTCCCCCTACTTTCCCGGACAAAATGTAATAAAAGTTAAAAATAAAAATAAAACCAAGTATAGCTTAAGGAATCCTCTAACCTAAAATATTACAAAGTCAAAAAAAGAAGAGAAAAAATAGATATAAATGGAGAAAAAACCAGTCCAGTTAGCAAATGCAGAATCATGATAGAAGTCCAGCCATGAGAAAAAAAAAACACAAAACAAAGCCTTACTTTGACACTTCTGCTTAAAAACCGCCGCTTATTCAGTTCTGTCAAAACTTTTATGGATTCTTTTTCCCCTTAGGGTGTCCTTTAAAGTCCTTTTAAGTCTTAGAATAATAAAAGAACAATTCTCACCAGACTGACACACTTTCTCTTTCAACCTCCTCCGTTCGGAGCTGTCCCAACTTCAGCAGCTTTGGTGGCTGCCTCTCTGCCACTGGCAAAAGGGCTTCTCCCTTTTGGGATCAACCAGGGATTTTGCGATATCTCTGGGATCTACAGGATAAGCCCTTCACTATCACCATCTTTTTGGGATGGTTTAGGTCTGTTTGGACCGTCCGGGGGCAAAGATATCAGCTGTAATCTCAGACTTCCAAGATTGCATGCAGTATCGTCGTGACGCCAGCTCCTCCCCCCTTTATTTTTGTAATATTTTCATCTTTGCTTTGTATTTTAAAGGGAAAGCCTCAAAATTTTCTTTTTTCTTTTCCTTTCTTCTTTGGGATTTTTTGTTTTTTGATATGCTTTTTTAAATTTAGTTATTCTCAATTGGATTAAGGTGTTGAAGAACCTGAAGAATTTTCTTTTTTTGAAATTCTTTTTTACTTTTTGCTCTTTTTAAACTTTTTTTATTCTTCTCCTTCCTTTCTACCTAATTACTGGTTGGATTAAAGTTAAGAAGAACCTATAAATTTTTTTTTCTCCTTTTCTTTTTATTATTATTGGGTTTTTCTCTCTACCATTCTTATTTTTCATTTTGGATTATAATTGGCTATTTCATAATTGAATTAGAGTTTAGAAGAACCTGAAGACCCCAAATTGTTTAAAATGAGTAGGAATGGCTCCTCAACTTCTACTTCTGCCTCCCCACCATCTGGAGGACAAGGGCCTGTCACATTGGCCGACGGATGCAAAACGTTTGTAAAAAGGACACAGCAGATGAAAAAATGTTCCATCCGTTGTTATCCGCTCTCAAAAGTGCCCCGAATTTGCATAACCAGAATGGAAAACAATGGAAAGGAACGGACGGGGGGAGGATGTAGCCAGGATGTAAAGCGGATGCTCCACGGAAGCCTAGCGGATGGAAGCGGATAAGAGTGGATGGCACATCCGCAGGGCGTCTGGGGGAGCACAGCAAAGTGGACGTGCAGTGGAAAGAGCGGATGCTGAGCGGATGAAGCGGATGCCGAGCGGAAGCCTAGCAGATGCCTAGAGGATGCAGAGCGTTCAATGCGCATGCGGGGAGAATGCATTGCGTCAGCCCCACGGATATAAAGGGAAGCAGCTCGCAAGAAGGATACCTTTGGAATGGGTAATAGCTGTGGGATAGATAAATCTCCAGTACAAGCATAGTGGGACTGTATGGTCCACCATCCCAGGTGCCACACCTATGGCCCTTTATTATCAGTAACAATGTAATCATTGATCCACACATTTCAACATAAACACAACTCTTTATTAAATGCCCTGTTCATTGTAGGGCCACTCAACATACATGGCCCAATCTCATCAGTGTGATGAGACAGGCTGAAGGAAGCATCCATTAAGCATCTATCATCCTGTCTTGCCACTCCACTGCTCCAGCTGGGGAGTTACACCAGTGTTTCAGGAGGTTGTGCTGCTTCTTCCCTTCACGTGAAGCTCTGTTGGGGCCTTGCACATCCACAGTATCTATCAGGTTTCGCCCTTGCCTCCATTCACCAGGCTCCATGTCCCCATTGCCTTGTTGGACGTCCACGAGCCTGTTCTGCAACACTGGGTAGCGGGTGCGCATGAGATTGTGCAGGATGCAGCAAGCTTCCACGATCCTCCGCACGGTCTGTGGGCGATGCTGCATGGTGGTGAGAAGTACCTGGAACCTGTTGGCCAGAATGCAAAAGGCGTTCTCCCCCACCCGCCTTGCCCTGGACAGCCTGTAGTTGAAGATCCTCTCTACACAGGTGAGGCATCTGGAGGTGTAGGGCTTCATGAGGTAGGTTCTGAGGGAGAAGGCATCATCCCCCACGATGAAGTAGGGCACCTCTTGTGTGTCATTGGGCAGGGGGTCTGGATCTGGGAAGCCCATGATGAGGTTGCGTTCCAGCCCCTCCTTGAGGTCACTGGCATTGTATACCTCGGCATCTGAAGATGACCCATTGCCTAAAGCATCGATGTACATGAACTTGTAGTCAGCATCGACCATGGCGAAGAGGATGATGCTGAAGAAGCCCTTGTAAGTTGAAATAAGTGGACCCTAACTTGGATGGAGCTTTGCAGGCCACGTGCTTGCCATCTATGACTCCAACGGTGTGGGGGAAGTTCCACTTCTGATACCACTGCTCTGCAACTTTCTTCCAGCCTTCTTCAGTGGAGGGGCACTGGAGGAGATCCTCCAGGTATTCTTCGATGATGGCCTGCACCACTTCTCTGACCACAATGCTGATGGTGTTGTGTGGCACCCTCCAGCCATACTACATGGTCCTGTATGTGGTCCCTGAGGCCAGATGGCGCAGAATCAGTGTCACCTTGAGCCCAGGGTCCAAGCTGGGCCGGAAGTTGGTGCTCTTCTTGGTCAACCTGGGTCTCAGCCACTCCACAACTTCATCAAACATGGCTGGCGGCATCCTCATGAAGTGCTGGAATGCACGAGTGTCTTCGTTCCTCAGCTTCACCATCAGCTTGTTATACAGTCTGTACTCTGCTCTTCTGGCAATCCATCTTCGGACCCAGACATTTCTTGGCCGCCTCCTTTTCTTCGCATAGAACAGGTGAAAGAGCCTGTAGATGGCTTCACACTGTTGTAGAATGATGGTGGCTACCAAAAGGAGTGTGTGATGATCCATGGTGGAGATGACTGGATGCTGTGCAAGAGCAAGAGCAAGGCTGAAGAGGTCTGCACTGCAGGGCTGCTGGACTGAAAGTGAGATCCAGGTGAGTTCCTCCCCCCTTTTATAGGAAATATAGGTTTTCCGCTCGGTGTCCTTTTGCATCCTCTAGGAATCCTGCAGACCTCCTAAATATCCGAGATAGGTCCCCTCTGCAAACGTTTTTTCCGTTTTAATGCTTTGTGTGCGAGCTGCATCCGCTTTCATCCTTTCTTCATCTGTGATACTAATGCTTTGTGTCCATTCCGCGTCTATTTCGCTTTCTCCCTGTGTCTGTTTTCCACTGGAGCAGACGAGAGTTGCGCGGATGCGCAGCAGATGCCTAGCGGATATAGCGGATGCATAATGGATGACAACGGTTGTAGAACGGATATTCCCCATATGCATTGCAGATGCAGAACGGACGCGTTGGATACATTTTCCACTCAAAAAGTTTTGTGCAGCTCAAAACTTTTTGACTGGATGAAATGTCAGTAGACGGATGCTGGACGGATAGAGAGGATGAAAAACGGACGCAGTGAGTACAGAACGGATGCATTGCATTAACCAACAGATGGCAAGTGTTTCTCTCCGTTTTACATCCTCTTTCCATCCCTTGGTGCTGTGTGACAGGGGCTACAATGTTCAATTCAGACAATGTTAAAGCAAAATAAAGATCAAGAAAGAGTGACTCTACAGATGATTATGCAAGGAATCCAAGACCTTAAAATAAAATCAGATACCACTGAAAAGAGAATAGAACACATTGAGCAAAGAACAGAGATAACTGATGAAAAGGTGGAGAATATTCAACAAATGATGGTGAAGTATGATGAGAGATTGCAAAAAATTGAAGAAGATAAAGAGACAAGAAGATTGGAGATATCGATATCAGATTAACAGTGGTTGAACAGGATAAAAGTGAGATACTGAAATGGGAGATGGACAGATCAGAAATCTATCTCAGATTTCAAAACATAGAGGAAGAAAAAAGACAAAATCTAGCTGAGATGATAGAAATATTGGTTGAAGCTTTGGAAATAACAGAAGAGAAGATGATGGATGGAGTACATGAGGTATACCGAGTTTTTACAAGATATGCGATGAGAAATAGCCTACCAAGAGAAGTTCATATCAGATTTACAAAAAAAGCCAGTAAAACACAAATATTACAAGTGGTGAGAGTGAAAACATTGAAATACAAAGGCAAGGAGATTGTGGTTTTAAAGCAAATACCCAGAAGAATGAGAGAGATGAGAAGACAAGATCAATTTTTGACTAAAATGCTGTTGAAAAAAGAGGTGAATTATAGATGGCTAATCCCAGAAGGGTTAATGTTTACATGGCAAGAACAGAGATATAGAATTGACTCAATTGAGAAAGCAGAATTATTTTATGCAGAATTTTTTGGAAGGCAGAAAAAGAGATTTCACTAATTGAATTTCAATACGACCAAATGGAGACTGAAAAAGAAGAAGGCGCAGTAGGTGGATCGGTGGAAACTAAAGAACAACGTGAACCAAGTTCTACGAGAGCTGCCAAACCTAATTATAAAGCATAATTATGGAAGAGAAAAAACTGATTACAATGAATATAAATGGACTTAATTCAGCTGTTAAAAAAAGGAAAATTTTTCACAGATTAGAGAAACTAAAATTAGATATAATTTGTCTACAAGAAGTACATATTAAAAAACAATATGAACAATTGTTGATACAGCCAAAATTAGGGAAAATATTTACTTCTTTGACTCAATGTAAGAAAAGAGGAGTGGTTTTATATATCAAAGAGACCATTTCAGCAAAATTGATTTATACTGATGAAGACAAAAGAGTATTAATGGTGGAAATAATGGACAATAATACGAAAACACTTGATTGCAATTTACGCTCCAAATGATAAACAAGAAGAATTTTACAAAAAATTACACATGAAAATAATTGAACTGGACTTTGTCAATATAGTTATGATGGGAGATTTCAATGGAATTGTAGACAATAAACTGGATGATATAACAACAACAACAAAGCAAAATAGGAAGACTCTCCCCAAATCCTTTTTTAAAATGATAGATGAAATAAATTTGAAAGATATATGGAGAGAAAGACATGTTAAAACTAAACAACACACTTTTTACTCAAATACACATTTAACATGGTCCAGAATAGATATGATTTGGACTTCAACAGAATTAAATATCTAATATTCAAGAAACAAATATCGAAACAAGTACTTGGGCAGACCATAATCCAATGACAATTAAATGGAAAGGACAAAAAAGAAGATCGAGATGGACATTAAATAATACTATTCTAAAGGAGAAAGATTTTATACAGCGGATGAAGAAAGAATTGCCTTTTTTCTTTAGAGAAAATAAAAACGAAGATACTTCAATCCAGAACGTATGGGACACAATGAAGGCATATGCTAGAGGCTTGATAATAGACTACACAAGGAAAAGGAACATGAGGAAAAGGCAAGCCACGGAAGCTTTAGAAGATTAATATAAAAGACTCGAAAAAGAACTACAGAAAACGCCACAGAAAAAAGACATCAAGCTAAAACTGGATACAATTAAACATAAAATGAGTTTAATAGAGAAAGAAGAATTAGCACAGAAAATTAGAAGGGCTAAACAGAATTATTTTGAGGATGCAAACAAACCAGGTAGATGGTTAGCATACAAATTGAGAAAGGAAAAAGAATCAAGGAAAATACCGCAGTTAATAGATGATCAAGGTCAAGTTTGCCACGGCAATAAAGAGAAGAAGAAAATCATTTGAGACTTTTACGGGAAATTATATGAGCAAGGGAATATTGGGGTGAAGCCATATTGACTGCTAATTATTTAGTTAATAGGTTGTGGAATTTATCCATTAATGATACTACATATTGCAATGCTATCTAGGAGAAAACCACCTCTAGCACATTTAAACACAGGTTTGTGGGCAATGAGCCAGGCTCAAAGAGTTATCACTTTAGTAATGGGATCAAAATAGTATTGTTTTCAAGGTCTGCAAGCTTTGCAGAGAAAAATTGGAACAAAATTGATGCAAAGTTAGTGACAGTGATCTACTTAGTGATGGTAACTCATTGATGGTAACTCACTTAGTGATGGTAACCCACTTAGTGACAGTGTCAGTGTTCAGGGAGGAGAAGCTGAACAAGATGTGAAGCAAGAGAGGGTTGACACACAGGAGCAGTCAGTCCACACAGGTCACAGTGATGGAACAAGAGGACAGGTATTCTGCTAATAAATGTATATATATGTTATAAGCCAAGGAACTACAAAGAAGTACTGATATTACCTAAAATTGAACCAAGTAAAATGGAAAGTTAAAAGGTGAGGATCAATGCAATTGCATTGGATAAGTATAAAAAGGAATTCTCAGGTATTTGGAGGGAACTGTGAATGGGTTCTTCAAATACAGGTATCTGAAGAATATTAAAGGTAATTGGATTTATGTCTATTCCAGTTATGAAAGGAGGAGTGTCAGAGTATATTCATGAACTGGAATAGACCTTAGTAACAAGGTCAGCCAATGAAAGCTGAGTTGAGGGCTGAAACTTACAGAGAGAATCTGGGCATGGTTTATTTCTGTTCTGTGCTCAGCTCTAAAGTGAAAGAGAAACTAACTTGCTTGCTTATTTGCTGAAGATTGAAATTGCTGTTAAGTTCTGAACCTATAACATGTCTGCTTCTGTTTGAATTTGCTTATAAAATTTATGTGTTTATAAAGAAGTTAAATGAAGCCTCAGCCAGCTTTTACTTTTCTGGCACTAAATTTATGCTGCAAAACTCTGAACACACTAGTCTGCCTCCCAACTGGCTGGCCATCCCAGGAATACTCCCGCCTGAGTCTCAAATACTAAAGGCTAGGTCACATCGGCCGACGGATGCAAAACTTATGTAAAAAGGACACAGCTGATGAGCAAATTTTCCATCCGTTGTTATCCGCTCTCAAAAGTGCTCCAAATTTGCATAAACAAAATGGACAACAACGGAAAGGAACGGACGTGGGGAGGATGTAGTGGGGATGTAAAGCGGACGTTCGTAGGAAGCCTAGCGGATGGAAGCAGATGGAAGCGGATGACACATCCGCAGGGCTTCCGGGGAAGAACAGCGAAGCGGACGCGTAGCGGAAGGAGCGGATGCCGAGCGGATGCCGAGCGGATACAGCGGATGCATCACGGACGCCTAGCGATGCAAAGCGTTCACTGCGCATGCGGGGAGGATGCATTGTGTCAGCCCCGCGGATATAAAGGGAAGCAGCTCGCAAACAGGTCACCATTCAGAGGAAAGACCTGCTGCCAGACACATCTTCAGCCAACAACCATGGGGAAGAAGAGGAAGCCTGTGCCTACTCCTGCCAGCCCTGGCAAGAACGACAGGACCACCATCCCACCCCCTGGCGCTGACTCTGCTTCTGCTGCTTCTTCTGCTGCTGGTGCTGATGCTTCTGCTGGTGCTGCTCCTGGTGCTGGTGCTTCTGCTGGTGCTGCTCCTGGTGCTTCTGCTAGTGCTGACTCTGCTGGTACTGTTCCTGGTGCTGGTGCTTCTGCTGGTGCTGACTCTGCTGGTGCTGCTCCTGGTCCTGCTGGTGCTGCTGCTGGTGCTGCTGCTGCTACTGCTGCTGCTGGTGGTGGTGGTGTGGTGGACCAGCCCCTAGAACCTCAAAGGCCTGCTGATGAAGGCCCAGAAGGCCCTGCCAGAGGGAGGAGGAGGCATTCACAAGAAAAGGGGGAGAGGAGACAGTACTCCATTGCAGAGGAAAATGAGGAAGAGGTGCTCAAATGGCTGAGGGAGAATGAGTACCTCTGGAGGAAGGGACACAGGCTCTATCGAGACACCAAGCAGAAGCAGGCAGCTTGGAGAGAGAAGGCGGAGAGCCTGGGCTACACTTTAGATATCCTCCTGGGATGGTGGAAGCACATGCACACCTGGTACGGGAAGCTGCACCTCAAGAAGTCTGGCCAGGCCACAGTCAAGCTGATGGACCGAGAGACCTACGTGATGGCCAAGTGCAGCTTCTTGGAGGGTGAGATCTGCCACGGAGGAGCAGCCCCTCTCACAACCCTCTCTCTCAGGCAGCCCACAGAGAGCCAGTCCTCTTCTGGCCAAGAGTCAGCTCCTGTGTCCAGGCAGGTATCTTTGGAGCGCCCCACGATGGAGACCCCGCCGACAGCTGCACTTCCCGTGGTGGACCCGACGCAGTTGGAGCAAGAAGAGGCCTCTGCCACCAGAGACCAACCCAGACCCACACCCAGCTCCACCTCCACAGAAAGCAGGCAGAGAGCCAGACCGGAGGGGCAGAGCCACACTGTCCTCTTGGAGATCAAGGACACCTTCAAGAGCAGAGTAGATCTCCTCTCTCAGCTGGTACACTTCAACATACCATCTTCTAACAGAAAGCCCTTCCTCACCTATGTGAACCAGACCCTCATGGAAATGCCCAAATCCCAGTACCAGGTGATCAAGGAGAGGATCACAGGTCTTCTGCACCACACTCCAGGCCCAGCTGAACCTGCTCTGACCCAGTCCAGGACTGCTCCTCTACCCCAGGTGATGTCACAGCCCTTCCAAGGTTTTCAACAGCCCCTCACCTACCAAGGCTATGGCTACCAGGAGTTCCAGCAGCTCAGGAAGCCCTTCCCAGTCCAGGCACAGGTACATCGCACACCACAGGTGCCACCGATGCCACCAATACCAATGCCACAGGTGCCACCGATGCCACTGATACCACAGATACCACAGATGCCACTGACGCCACAGATGCCACCGACGCCTCACCTTGCTCACCTGCACACAGCCCCACTACACTCCTCCTTCCTCCACCCCACAGCCAAGCCTGGCCTCAGAACATCTGTCATCGGTCTTGGGAGTGACATCACATGTCATGGAGGAAGGGCCTCTCAACATCACGGGACTGAGCCAGCTCTCTAAGAGCTTCCTCCACACACCATCCCCTGTTGTCCTCTCTGGGCCAGGCACCACAATGGCACCTTAGACCAGACTCCACCCACTGCCACCTCCACAGCACCTGGACCCTTCACCCCTGAGACCATGGGCATGCCTCAGAGTGACTGAGAAGAGTGCCAGAGACTAGGTTGCTACCTGTTGACTTTATCTTTGCTTGGGATAATTTACTTGATACTTTACATGGCCCAATCTCATCAGTGTGATGAGACAGGCTGAAGGAAGCATCCATTAAGCATTTACCATCCTGTCTTGCCACTCCACAGCTCCAGCTGGGGAGTTGCACCAGTGTTTCAGAAGGTTGCGCTGCTTCTTCCCTTCACATGAAGCTCTGTTGGGGCCTGGCACATCCACAGGGTCTATCAGGTTTACTCCTTGCCTCCATTCACCAGGCTCCATATCCCCATTGCCTTGTTGGCGGTCCACAAGCCTGTTCTGCAACAATGGGTAGCGGGTGCACATGAGATTATGCAGGATGCAGCAAGCTTCCACGATGTCCCTCACGGTCTCTGGGTGATGCTGCATGGTGGTGAGAAGTACCTGGAACCTGCTGGCCAGGATGCCAAAGGCGTTCTCCACCACCTGTCTTGCCCTGGACAGCCTGTAGTTGAAGATCCTCTCTTCACGGGTGAGGCATCTGGAAGTGTAGGGCTTCATGAGGTAGGTTCTGAGGGAGAAGGCGTCATCCCCCATGATGAAGTAGGGCACATATTGTGTGTCATTGGGCAGGGGGTCTGGATCTGGGAAGCCCATGATGAGGTTGCGTTCCAGCCCCTCCTTGAGGTCACTGGTGTTGTATACCTAGGCATCTGAAGCTGACCCGTTGCCTGAAGCATTGATGTACATGAACTTGTAGTCAGCATCGACCATGGCGAAGAGGATGATGCTGAAGAAGCCCTTGTAATTGAAATAAGTGGACCCTGATTTGGCTGGAGCTTTGCAGGCCATGTGCTTGCCATCTATGGCTCCAATGGTGTGGGGGTAGTTCCACTTCTGATACCACTGCTCTGCAACTTTCTTCCAGCCTTCTTCAGAGGAGGGGCACATCATCTTCGATGATGGCCTGCACCACTTCTCTGACCACAATGCTGATGGTGTTGTGTGGCACCCTCCAGGTATACTGCATACTCCTGTACGTGGTCTCGGAGGCCAGGTGGCGCAGAGTCAGTGCCACCTTCAGCCCAGGGTCCAGGCTGGGCTGGAAGTTGGTGTTTGCCTTGGTCAACCTGGGTCTCAGCCACTCCACAACTTCATCAAACATGGCTGGTGGCATCCTCATGAAGTGCTGGAATGCACAAGGGTCTTCGTTCCTCAGCTCCACCATCAGCTTGTCATACAGTCTGTACTCCGTTCTTCTCGCGATCCATCTTCGGACCCACACACTTCTTGTACGCCTCCTTTTCCTTGTGTAGAACAGGTGAAAGAGTCTGTAGAGGGCTTCGCACTGTTGTAGAATAATGGCGGCTACCAAAAGGAGTGTGCAACCATCCATGGTGGAGATGACTGGATGCTGTGGAAGAGCAAGAGCAAGAGCAAGGCTGAAGAGGTCTGCACCCCCGTCTGCTGGACTGAAAGTGAGATTCAGGTGATTTCCTCCCCCTTTTTATAGGAAATATCGGTTTTCCTCTAGGTGTCCTTCCGCATCCTCTAGACATCCTCCAGACATCCTAAATATCCGAGATACGTTCCCTATATGAACGTTTTTTCCGTTTTAATGCTTTATATGTGAGCTCCATCCGCTTACATCCTTTCTATGTCCGTGCTACTAACGCTGCGTGTCCGTTCCGCGTCCGTTTTGCTTCCTCCCTCTTTCCGTTTTCTGCTGGAGTGGATATGAGTTGTGCGGATGCGCAGTGGATGCCGAGCGGACGTGTAACGGATGTAGAATGTTTGTTCCCCATATGTGTCGCGGATGTAGAATGGATGCTGTGGAAAGTTCATCCGCTCGAAAAGTTTTGTGCAGCTCAAAACTTTTTGAGCGGATGAAATCTCAGTAGACGGATGCTGGACGGATAGAACGTAAGAATCACGCACGCAGTGAGTACAGAACAGATGCATCACGTTAACCAACGGATGGCAAGTGTTTTTCTCCATTTTACATCCTCTTTCCATCCGTTGGTGCTGTGTGACATGGGCTTTAACTCCTCATATTTCATCCTCAATATTTGTAATGTACTACCACCTAAGCTAGTTGATGAACTCTACTCATTATCCTGCATAATTCTTCTTTTCCACCATTTGTCAATAAGCCCAGGTGGCCACAATGTTAAGGGAGGTGGTCTTCATTGTTGATGAGGTTCAGCACCCCATAAGCCTACTTCATCCTGCAGTCCAGCCCCTGGACCATTTGTCTTCCCCTGGCATTCTTTTGGCCTCACCACTGGATGGTGGACCTCAGCCTCAACCCCCTGTAACTCCATGCCAGGGATATCCTCCTTCAAACTTTCATCTGGTTCTGCTTCCATTGCCTCCTCTGATGAGTCGACCAATCCACCTTTCTCAAGTCCCTCTGCCATCTTGGTAGGTCCTTGGTAGGTCAAGGCAGAAATATATATGCAGTGCTAACTTTCTCTCTCAGCAGCAAACTGGGCTACTCAAATAGATAAGGAAGGAACAGCAGATGTGTACCTTTTCACACAAGCAGCAGCCTTTTATTCCATATCCTTTCACAGACTTGAGAAACAGCAGAATGCAGTGAGCATGCATAATCAAAGTTAGCACTGGGAGCTTTGCCTGCCACCACTACCTTTATCTATCCCAGCCAATAATTATCAGCACTTTCCCCTACATCCAGTAGTTCCTGCCCCTAATTAGCTACCCCGTATCCTTCTTCTCTTTCCATACCATCACCATTTGTGCTAGACTCCATCAACCAGCTCAGACTCCAGTTCTGTATGTGAGAAACCCTCCACTACCCTGCATATCGGCTTGGCTCCCTATAATTCAAGGGTTTTTTCCTCTGATCGGTTCCTCCCTCCCATCAGCAGGGCATCTCATTGTGGATTATTGTTGCTCATAGCTCACGTCTATTGTGCATGCTGGCTGCCACAGCTCATAGGGTCCTTCTGCTGCTACTAGGATGAGGTAAGCATGGCCGAACTCCCCCCCCCCATGGCCATGTTGCTGGCCAGTGCATGTCCTTCCCCCTGAGGTGACAGCTCTGTGCTGCCAGTTTTTCAAAGTTAAACTTACAGGAAGCATACTACTGCATCAGAATTAGGAAAGGGGAAGACTGCTTTTAACACCCCACTGGGATGCTACCAGTTTAAAGTACTCTCTTTCAGATTACAAGGAGCCCCTGCCATATTTATGCAACTAATTAATAAGGCACAACATTAACATTTGTACAAAGTGTCCTAGTTTATCCTGATGATGTTTTAATTTCATCCAGTGGTGAGGCCAAAACAAAAGAAGAACACATAAAATTAGTCCAAGCAATTCCCATGAAAATTAGTCCAAGCCACCAAACTATACACAAACCTCTCTAAATGTGAGTTCCATCAAGAGAAAATTGACTACCTGGGATACAAAATATTCCATGCAGGAATAGAGATGGACCTACAAAAAGTAAAAGCCATTATCAATTGGGAGCCACTCCAAACTTGCAAACAAAGTTTCCTGGGTCTTGCAAACTTTTACTGTCAGTTCATTCTGGCTTTTGCAAATATCACCCTCCCCATTATGAGCTTGTTAAAAATGAAAGGAGGGGGACTAAAGCCAAGGCAACCCCTAAACTGAATGATGGAATGATAAGTGGCATTCAAAAAACTTAAACAACTATTCTCAGTTGAATCAATCCTAAAACATTCAGACCCAGAGCAACCATTTGTCATCCAAGCTGATGCCAGCAATGTCACAGTAGGAGTAGTCCTACTACAAAAGAATGAATATGGACAATTGCAACCATGTGGCATATGTTGTGTGATAGGCCCTCCTCACATGGAGATATTTCCTGAAAGGGAACAAAATCCCCTTCAAAGCCTGGACTGATCATAAAAATTTAGAAGCCCTGAAAACTCCATGGAAACTCTCCCCCAAACAAGTATGTTGGGCGCAATATTTTAAATCATTTAATTTCACTCTCAAGTATCTCCCAGGAGGGAGAAGTTTCTGGGCCAATGTCCTGTCCAGGAAACCCCAGTACAATAGCAAAAAGACTGAAATTATTAAACCCATACTACAAATGACCCAACTAGTCACCAAATAATAACCCCAGCACAAGGAAAAAAAGCATTTATGGACAATGCGACCGCTTCCAAATTTAGGGAGGCACTACTTAAAGATGACTGGCTCCAGGATCACAAAAATATTTGCTTACTTAAAGATGGTCTAGCCTGGGTAGAGAACAAACTTTATGTACTTGACACCTCATGAAACGATGCCACAACTCCAAAATAGCTGGACATTTTGGATTTGTAACAGTTCTGCACCTCATCAAAAGACAATTCTGGTAGTCATCCCTTAAAAAAGATATTAAGAGCTATGTTGCTTGTTGCCACACCTGCGCAACTGCAAAGGATGACAAGAAAATCCCCAGGACTTCTACAAACTGTAGCAGAACTTTCAGCACCCTGTAAAGAAATGTCTATGGATTTTATAGTGGAACTACCTGAAAGCATGGGAAACACAATTATTTGGGTTGTAACCCATTGTCCTTTGTACAATCTTTTACATGATTTAGATCTGTTACCTGGTGCCCCAGATGCCTAGAAATTTCTCACCTCTTTGGGAGAGGCAAGGGGAGAAGGGACCATATGAATTGCAGTGCCGGAAGATAGCCCTTGGAAACTTTTCTTATCTGCTTTCTCACAGATGCTGGTATAATAGCACTTCACACCTGTGGATTGGTGGAATCCACATCAGTCTGTTGGGAGGAGTTTCTAATTCCCTTTATTCTAGTTGTATGTCCTGAGGAATCTCAGATCTTGCTTAGAATTTTGACTTGCTTTTACCTCCCTTCATTAAAAAGTTTCCTTTTGAAATGCAAAGTTTTCAAGAGTCTATACTTATTTTTTGAAGAGTGGACAGGCTGGTCCATATATATATACAAAAGCAAAGAGAATGTAAGAAGGTAAGGAGAGTTCAACAGACAGCGTAAGCCTCCTTCTCCCACACCACCCAGCATCTTTCAGTGTCAGTGAGTTTCTTGGAGGTGTAGATGTAGGGTTGCAGCATGCCTTGGGGATTCACTCCTAATAGTACCACCGCTATGGCCACCTTGCTGGCATCTGCATGGATCATTAATGGTTGTTCTGGTTCAGGGTGTCTGAGACTAGGTTCCTCAGTGAATATTTTCTTTACGGCCTTGAAGATTCACTGACAATCTAGAGACCAGGCCAAGGGTTGACTTGGCTTTGGCTTGAGTGCCCTCCCCGTTTTCATAAGTTCCATGAGGGGGAGTGCCATTTCAGTGAAAGCAGGGATGAATTGTCTATAAAAGTTGGTGAACCCAAAGAAACTCTGAAGTTGCTTGTGGATGCATGGGTTGCCAGTCTAGGATGGCTTTTACTTTTTCTGGGTCTATCTCAATCCCTTTGGTTGACACTCAGTAGCCCAGATAGTCCAAGAAGGTTTTGTGGAACTCACATTTTGACAGCTTTGCATAAAAGCTTGGCTACAAGGAGTTTCTTTAGGATCTGGCACAGCTCCACATCCCTATCCCTATTGTCCTCTGGGATTTCACTGAAAATGAAAATGTTGTACTGGTAGACTAGGACCTCTGACCATGCACCACTTCATTGATTAACTGTATGAAGACTGTCAGACTCCTTGTAATCCAAAGGGCATCACTTTAAACTGGAAACTGCCTAGCGGGCAATTGAATGCTGCTTTTCCCTCATCTCCCTCTCTAATGCAAACTCTGTAATACACTTCTCACAGGTTGAACTTGGTGAACACCTTCCTCTTTGCTAATGGGCAAGCATGTCATTCATTAAGGGCAGGGGATAGGTATTTCCCATTCATACAGTGTTGATTCCATGGAAATCCATGCAGAGCTTCATCAGTTTAGCTCCTAGAACTAATTCTATTGTGCAGTCAATGAGAACTAACTCTATTGCACAGTGAGGGGGAAGGGCATTGCAGTCTTTCTTGCTGAATACGTCAGCCAAGTCCCTTTTGCCACCAGGGGGCAGCCTGATGCTGCTGAGGTGATGGCAGCCACTTTCTTACAAGGATTCAGGTCATGGTGCGGCCTTGGTTTTCCCACTAGAATGGGGTGGCAGCAGATCCACCTTTATTCCTTATAGCTGCCATCTATAAGTGGGTGCCCACTTGTCCAACCAACTAAGCCAGGATAATTGACTCAGTCATTTTTGGCACCACCGTGAAATGGAACAGCTCCCAATGGTGATCACCAGTTCAGTGATTAGTGTGGCTGGAGTTCCCCCTATCAGAGTCCCATCAACTTGTTGAAAGCATATGGGGAGCACTAGTGACATAGTGGCTATCCCCAACCTCTGGACTGTAGGGAGACTAATCAGACATCTAGTGCAGCCAGTGTATATGATGGCTTCTATGTCCCCTTGGGCCCTCATTACCATCAGATCATCTCCACTGTCATTGGTGCTGTCTCCAGCAGCGATGGGAAGGACCTCAGCAGTCAAAATCTTCTCACTCTGGGTTGGGGGAGGGGAGACTTTGACAGCTTGCTGGGTGAACATCCCCTTCCCAATTAGTTTTCTGCAGGGTTTTCCTCACCACTGCAAGAGTTCTGGTTTTGAGGAACCAGAGCAGTCGATGTTCAATGCCCTGAAACATTTGATGATTGCAGCTGAGGACAGTTTTGGTTCCTCTGGATGTCGTGAGCTGGACCAGCATTCCAAAAGTTCTCTTTGACTTCTTCTCAGAAGTGGGTTTGCAGCATGGATGGATCTCTAAGTCCACAGCCACAGCCATCCAATACCACTCCTGCGCCTCAGTAAGTGCAGGCTTACCGAGTGCAGGTCCAGAGCTTCCTTGAAGTAGTGAACCAGGAGGTATTCTGGCCAGTCTTGCAGCCTCTTCACCACTCTCTGGAATTCCCACACTTAGCACTTCCATGAAAATGTCAGCATCTCCAAGTTCCAGGGCTCCCTGACCATGTAGTTGGGCTATCCATTCAGCTGTGTCACCCTCCATGTTGTTGACTGTGGCTGAGACCATGTCCAATTGAACTGATGCTGGTCCCCATAACAATCAAGGTGGGACCAGATAGAGTCTAGGAAGTATGCAAGCTTCCCAGGGGTTCCATCAAATGTGGCTCAGAAGCGGGGCAGAATGGCTGGTGATGAGGCTGTCAGTGGTGGAACTGCTGCCGGCTGAGGGACTGGAGCCCATGGAGCATTGCACCCACCCCTGGCTGGGGTAAAAAGCTCAACCAGGATCTGGTTGCCTGAGGGGTTGCTGGCATGGCAGCCCAGCCAACCCAGGAGTCTGGAGGCTCCTCTTTGCACTGGCAGGCTGGATTGACCTACTGGCCCAGCTGATGGGTTAACAGCTATCAATATAGTAGACTGGGCCCATCGCAGGAGGTTTTGGTACGATCTGCTCTACACTTAAAGGAATGATGAGGAAACTCCATTCAGAGGAAGGTGAACATTGACTGGGCCATGACCACAGTGGCCTGGCTGGTTGGAGAATGCTGGCCCAGGCTGCTGATGTTAGCTGAACTTCTGTGCTAACCTCTCAGGGTTTGGCTTCTTAGCAACAGCTGGACTTGCCAATCCCGGGATTCACTGAGGTTGATGGGTATTGTAGCCCTCCATTTGAATATCATGGTGCACTCCGCTCATACTGCGGTGACCTGGTGTTCCTGGAACATTGGCTAGTTGGAAAACTGGCTATTTTGCTGGTTCAACCAATTCCAACCGGTATGTTGGAATCGCAAAAGTGCTGCCAGGGCAATGCCCACATCAGTGGAGCTCACAAGCCAGCTCCCAGAGAATGGGTTCCTTGGGCCAGGCCCCCAGCTGGCACATGAGCTCAGTGGCCACTTGTTTGGTCACTGAGGGGAAGTTGAGGTGCCCAAAGCTGTCCCTGGTGAGCCTACTGGCTCTGGCAGTTCTGCAGGTGGCAGCCAATTCCTCCTCTAACTGCTTCTTCTCCTCCATCTTCCCTGAGTCTTCCCACTGCCCAGTACACTGAATAGTTGCCCCACACGAGCAGAGAGCTGTTACTTCTTTTTCAAAAGGAGAGCCAAGGTTCCAAGTAACAGCCCAAACCCAAACAGCCCAATATCAAACTCCAGGGCTAGAGGTTTCCTCCAAGTATAGATTTATTAGGCACGTCATTGGCACAGATAGTGAAAATCCAACTCTGAAGCTCCCCAGATTTTCCCCACCCAATTCAAAGTCCAAAGTTCTTCCCCCCATTACACACAACATTATCACATGCCCCAATCAGGTCACACTCCCTCTCCCAGATAACTCTCCTCCAGGGTCCTCCAGGTGTTGGAGAGAGTGTCCTTGGTTCCCAGAAGAAAGTTATTTTGGTTACATATTCCCCCAGCTGTCTCTACTTCCCCATCCCTTTCCCACAGCTCCATTCAGCCTCACTGTGGCAACACTGAAGATGGCTTCAGGGTTGACACCCGTTTCCCTGCTTTGGTCTTTATTTTGCTAGGGCTAGGGAGGAAGAAGCGATTGGCTTGGGGTCCTCTGTTTGTCTCATCTCTAAAGAAGCCAAGAACAACTGGCACCTGAGGACAACTTTTCATCTTCCCACCCTAGTTTTCACAGCAACTCAACACCTGGTGATTGGCTTGCATTGGACTGAGCAGTAGGGAGAGGTTTGATGAGTAACTTTTAACCTAATGTTTTAGTGCAGGAACTTCCAATCCTGCCTTCTTTTTTGCTATCGCTGTCTCCCAATAAAAGTTCATTTTGAAATGCTACCTGTTTCAAGAGTTCTCCTTTCTTTTTTCTTTTTTACTGAACGTTTCAACAATTAAAAACAAATTTCCATTTTGCAACGTTACTATAACAGTGTTTACATTTGTAAGTGTCTTCTATTACTGTGTTCTCCATTTCTATCATTCTAAGCATTTTATACATATATACATTTGTACATATGCACATTTATTTACACTAGAACCTTATTACTTTTTAATTTCTCATAGATTATCATTTGCCGCCTTTGCGTCTTTTTCCTATCCATTCATACCAAACATCCCATAACTTATAGTATTTTCCTTCTTCCTTATTTTTCAACAGCATCATCAAGAGAAATGTGTGCCAGCCAAGCTGCAGATCATGGCCCTTTATCATTAGTATTCTTTTATCTATCAGATTAATCCAATCTTCGAGCCATGTAACTATTGCTGTCTGAGAATATAGTTCAAAGTCTGCGAGGCCAAATCCTTCCCTGCTTCTGCTATCTTGCAGTAATTTATATTTTATCTGGGCTTTTTTCTTCTGTCAAGTAAATTTTTCTATTTTTTTATTTAAATCTTCAAAGAAATTACTTCCTAACTTGATTGGCACCATTTGGAACAAAAATAATAATTTGGGTAAAACATTCATTTTTACTATTTTACTAGTCGCTATCCTCCCCAACAATTACAATTGAATCTTAGCCTAATTATCTAGATCTTTTTGAATTTGAAGAATCAATTTGTCATAGTTGTCTTCTTTTATCAATGAACATTTTGCCGTAACCCAAATCCCAAGATATTTTACTTTTTTTACTATCTGCATACCTAATTCATTTGATAGTTCTTCACTTTGTCTTCTAGTACAGTTTTTAGCCATTATTTTAGTTTTTTCTTTATTAATTTTGAGCCCCACTTGAACCTTTCAAAATTCTTCTATTTCTTGTACTAGTACAGAACTTGTTTCTTTTGGATTCTCTATGATAAATACCATATCATCGGCAAAGGCTTGGAGTTTATACTCCTCTTTCTTGATAGTCAATTCTTTAATATCCTGATTTTGCCTCATCTGAGTCAACAGTATTTCTGCAGATATATATAGCAATGGGGATAGCGGACATCCTTGTTTATCCTCCTTTGTTTATTTCTAGACCATCGGTGGTTTCTCCATTCACTATCAGTTTTGCAGTTTGTACTGTATAAATTGTTTTGATGAGTTCCAAGAATGTTTTGCCAAATTGCATCTTAGACAATTGTTCAATGAGAAAGCACCAGTTTAAATTGTCAAATGCTTTCTGGGCATCCAAGAACATAAGCACCATTGGTTTATTTGAATGCATCTTGTAGTATTCTAGGACATCCATGATCAGTCTTGTATTGTTCTTTATCTGCCTATTTGGGAGAAAACCATTCTGGTCAGGATGTTTGATTTCACTTAATTTTTTTTTTCAGTTTTTCAGGCATTATCGTAGCTAGAATCTTATAATCCACATGTAGGAGTGAGATCGATCTATTTGTTGGGGATCCTTCTATTCCTTGTGTATAAGTGTCACGTATGCCTCTGTCCATGTCTTTGATATTTTGGCTTGTTTTAGAATCTACAGCCTCATTAATTAAAGTCATTAAATTAATGTCTCATTAAAGTCCAACATTAATTCCTCCAATGGCTCCTGAAATTCTTGATAAAACTCTGATGGTATTCCGTCTGGTCCTGAGGTTTTATTTATTTTTTGTTTCCCAATTACATCTTTAATTTCTTTTATTGTTATTTAATTGTTTAGTAAATCTTTTGCAGCATCAGATATTATAGGTAAATTCTTTTCTTTGAAGTATTAGATGATATCTTCCTCTGGGATTTCTTCCTGGGTATACAGATTGGTAAAAAACTTTTGGACAATCAATTTCTTTTGGTCTATCTGGGAGCATAAGCTCCCATTTTCATCTCTTAATTTTGCTATTATTCTTTTTTCCTGTTCCTTCTTTAGCTTGTGCAACAGTCACCTCCCTGGATTATTCATGTTCTCAAAATAGTTTTGTTTCACTAGTTTAAGTTTTCTGGTCATTTCCTCTTGTAGGTTTAAATGTATTTCATCTTTCACCAGGTCTATTTGTCTTTTGAGTTTCTCATTACAAGGGTCTTTCTGCATAATGGCTTCCACGTTTTTCAATTTCTCCTGCCTTTCTTTTTGTTCTTTCTTTCTTTCTTTCTTTCTTTCTTTCTTTCTTTCTTTCTTTCTTTTTGCAGTGTATGCTATAGTTGAGCCTCTTACATAAGTCTTTGTTGTATCCCATAAATTTTGTGCTGTTGACTTGCCTTTCAAATTGATTTCAAAGAATACTTTTAATTATTTTTCCATCATTCAGATATATTCTTTATCTCTTAATGGGTTTTAATTAAAACTCCACCTTCCAATCCTCCTCTTTCCTCTCCATTTGATTTTGATTGGATTGTGATCAGTCCAGGTATTTGGCAAAATCTTCATTTCCTCTATATCTTTTGAGAGGATTTAATTCCCTCCAAACGTCTTTCAAATTCAATTCTGATGCCATTCTGTCGAATGCAGTTGGAAGTGTTCTCTTTTTAACATTCTTTTTGCTGCTTTTGTAGTCATTTTTTATATCGGGGATTGCATTGTAGTCTCCTACAATATATACATTCACCTGTTCAGTCTCTATTATCTTCTGATGGAGTTTACAATAAAATTGTTTTGGTTTGTGTTCAGAGTATATATTGTTACTAACAATATTAAGGAACCACTGAGGTAAGACTTTACATTAGGCAGGATCTGAAAAGTGGTCAGCCTTGAATGTCGAAGTCTTCTTAATGTAAATTCAGAGAGCCCTACTCATGCCCAAGGTGTGCCACATATGTTCCAAAGTGTAGCCTGGGTTCAGGAAGAAATGACTTCTTGGGCCCCATGGAACCACGAGTTCACCTTGAGGATAAAGGCAGAGTCCAACTGTAGGACTACCCTGTTGGAATGGAAGATGCAGAGATCCTTCCTAACAGTCAGTGACAACAAAACCTTAGGCAGGTCTCATGTAGGATATCTGTGCATCACAGGAGGTCATAGGTTTGTAGCCCATTTGAGAAATCTGTGCACTGTTGGGTGCTGTGTGCAGAATTTGAACTTCCCACAAGACAAAATCGAATACAATGCTGCCTCCTGTTGATGATGATGTTGGGTGAATGCCCTTTGTCTAGTCTGTCCTGGAGGAACTCCAGAACCTGAGCAATTGACACCAATGTGGGATCAAGTTCTAATCTAGAGCATCAGGTGCAAAAAAAATCCTCCAAGTGGCATCATAAATCTGATTGATTGAAGGTTTCCTAGAGGCTTGTATTGTCTGAATAACCCTGGAGGAAAGGTTGACCTGCTTCAGAAATTTCCACTCAAGTACCAGACAGTCAGCTGGAGCCACTGTTGCTACAGATGTACCAGGACACCCTGGCTGAGGGAGATCTTGCTCTGAGGGCCGAGCCACTGACAGGCTGACCAGGTCCACAAACCAAGATCTCCTAGGCCAATGAGGAGCCAGTAGTAAGACCTGTGCCCTTTCCTGAACACCTTGAGTATGAGGAGAAAAGGAGGGAAGGCATATAGCAAACCTTGAAACCACTGGCTTCAGAGGGCATTGACCCCCTCTGCCCCTGGTGTGGTGAACCTGGAGTAGAACCTGGGCAGCTGTGTGTTTTCTGGAGTGGCAAACAAGTCCATGACTGGCAGGCTGTTGTAATGAAGAGGCAGTCATGATGTTTGATCATAATCAACTGAATCATCATAATGAACTTTATTGGAGTATAGTCTTACATTTATGCACATTTTTAGTTATCCTCCATCATTGGTTAACTTTGGTTACTGTTTATGTTTAGTTACTGTTTAGTATAATAGTAATTAACACAATTAATTATCTCTAGCTAAAGGCCCTGTCACACTGCCCAACGGATGCAAAACGTTAGTAAAAAGGACACAACGGACGAGAAAAATGTTCCATCCGTTGTTATCCGCTCTCAAAAGGAGCAAAAATTTGCATAACCAGAGCGGATAACACAGAAAGAAACGGATGCGGGGAGGACGCAGAGCGGATGGAAAGCAGATGCGGAATGGAAGCCCAGCGGATGGAAGCGGATGGGAGCGGATGGCACATCCGCTAGGCTTCTGGGGGACCTCAGCAAAGCGGACGCAGAATGGATACAGCAGATGCAGAGCGGACACGGAACGGATGAAGCGGATGCACAGCGGAAGCCTAGCAGATGCACAGCGGAAGCCGAACGGATGCCAAGCATTAATTGCGCATGCAGGGGGGATGCATTGCGTAAGCCCCGTGGATATAAAGGGAAGCAGCTCCCAAGCAGGTCACCATTCGGAGGAAAGACCTGCCGCCGGATACATCAAGTCCTTGCCTGCCCTGCCTGCATGCCTGCCTGCAAGCCTTGCTGCAAACCTTGCTGCCAGCCTTCCTGCCAGCCTGCCTCCCAGCCTCCTGGCCAGCCTCCCAGCCAGCCTTGCTCTCTGCCTGCCTGCCAGCTTTGCTGCCAGCCTGCCTTCCAGCCTCCCTGCCAGCCAGTCTGCCTGCAAGCCTTGGTGCCTGCCTGCCTGCCTGCCTGCCTGCCTGCCAGGCTTCCTGCCAGCCTTGGTGCCTGCCTGCCTGCCAGCCTTCGTGCCTGGTTGCTTGCCAGGCTTCCTGCCAGCCTTGGTGCCAGCCTCCCTGCCAGCCAGCAACCCCACAACCATGGGGAAGAAGTGAAAGCCTCAGCAACCTGCCGCCATCCCTGGCAAGAGGGACAGGGCCACCCTCCCGCCCCCTGTCCCTGACTCTGCTTCTCCTGGGGCTTCTGCTGCTCGGGCTCGCTCTTCTGGTGCTGGAGCTTCTGCTGGCACTGCTCCTGGTGCTGGTGCTTCTGCTGGTGCTTACTCTGCAGGTGCTGCTCCTGGCGGTGGTGCTTCTGCTCGTGCTTACTCTGCTGAAGCTGCTCCTGGCGGTGGTGCTTCTGCTCGTGCTTACTCTGCTGAAGCTGCTCCTGGCGGTGGTGCTTCGGCTCGTGCTGACTCTGCTGAAGCTGCTCCTGGCGGTGGTGCTTCTGCTCATGCTTACTCTGCTGAAGCTGCTCCTCATCCTGCTGGTCCGGCTGGTCCTGCTGGTGCTCCTGGACTTGCTCATCCTGCTCATGCTCCTGGTCTTGCTCGTCCTGCTCGTGCTCTAGGTCTTGCTGGCGCTGCTGGTGCTTACTCTGCTGATGATGATCCTGGTCCTGCTGGTGCTGCTGGTGCTGCTGCTGCTCATGATCCTGGTGGTACTGCTGCTATTGCTGCTGCTGTTGATGATGATGAACCTGCTGGTGATGATGATGATGATGACGATGATCCTGCTGGTGCTGCTGCTGGTGGTGGTGTGAAGGAGCAGCCCCTACTACCTGGGAGCCCCTCTGATGAGGGCCCATCTGGTCCTGCCAAAGGGAGGAAGAGGCGTATGCGACAACGGGAGAGGAGGCAATACTCCATTGAGGAGGAACACGAGGATGAGGTGCTGGAGTGGCTGAGAGAGAATGACTATCTGTGGTGGAAGGGACACCGGCTGTACAGGGACACCAAGCGGAAGTATGCTGCTTGGAGAGAGAAGGCGGAGAGTATGGGCTACACTTCGGAGGTGCTCCTCGGCTGATGGAAGCACATGCACGCCTGGTATGGAAAGCTGCACCTGAAGAAATCTGGCCAGGCCGCGGTTAAGCTGATGGACAGAGAGACCTACGTCATGGCCAGGTGCAGCTTCCTGGAGGGCGAGATCCACCACCGAGGAGCACCAGCAGCCCCTCTCACTACCCTCTCTCTCCAGCAGCCTGCTGAGAGCCAGTCCTCCTCCGGACGAGAGTCAGTTCCTGTCTCCAGGCAGGTTTCTGTGGAGCGTGCCATGGCGGAGAACCCGCGGACAGTTGTTGTAACCGTGATGGAGCGTGTGGAGGACTCCCTGGTGCGGTGGGAGAAAGGAGACGGTGCGTCCACCACAGCCCTACCCGCATCCACCCCCAGCTCCACCTCCACAGAAAGGCAGAGAGCCAGACAGAAGGGGCAGAACTCTTCCACAGCATCCAGTTATGTCCACCGTGGATCGTTAACACAGTCCTTTTGGCAGCCACCATCCTTCTGCAACAGTGCGAAGCCATCTACAGGCTCTGTGAACCTTACTATGGGAAGAAAAAGGGGCAACCAAGAAGCGTCTGGGTACGAAGATGGTTCGCCAGAAGAGCAGAGGACGGACTGTACAACAAGCTGATGGTGGAGCTCAGGAACGAAGACACTCGTGCATTCCAAAACTTCATGAGGATGCCTCCAGCCATGTTTGCTGGAGATCAGGGACACCATCCAGACCAGCATAGATCTCCTCTCTCAGCTGGTCCACACTGACTCCTTATCCTCCAATCGCAAGCCCTTCCTCACCTATGTCAACCAGACCCTCGTGGACAAGGCGGAACCCCAGTACCAGGTGGTGAAGGACCGGATCACCGAGCTGCTTCACAACCCTCCAGATCCAGAGGAACCTGCTCCCACCCAGTCCAGGTCTGCTCCTCCACCCCAGGTGATGTCCCTCCCATTCCAAGGCTTTCCACAGCCCCTCACCTACCAGGGCTACGGCTACCAGGAGGTCCAGCAGCACAGGCAGCAGGCCTTCCCAGTCCAGGCACAGAGTCATCGGACGACACCGTTGCCACTGGTTCCACTGATGCCACCGATGCGACCCACGACACTGATGCTACCAATGTCAACGATGCCACCCACGACACTGATGCCACTGATGCCAATGATGCCACCCACGACACTGATGCCACCCAAGCCACCGATGCCACCAATGCCAGTCTTCACCCAGCTGCAGACCAGACAGCCCCACAACACTGCTCCTTCCTCCACCCCACAGCCAAGCCCGGCCTCAGTACATCTGTTGTCGGTACTGGGGCTGACACCCCATGGCATGGAGGAAGGAGCTCTCAACATCACGGGTCTGAGCCAGCTGTCCGAGAGCTTTCTCAACACACCGTCACCTGTTGTCCTCTCGGGGCCAGGCACACCAGTGGGGCTTCAGACCAGCACTCCAGCACCAGCCACCTCCACAGCACCTGGACCCTTCACCCCTGAGACTGGGCACACCTCCGAGTGACCAAGAGGAGTGCCAGAGACTGGCTGGCTGGCTACCTGTGGACTTTATTTGGACACTTGACTTGGGTCATTTTTCATTTACAGCTTGTTGTTCAACAAAGTTTGTCTTTGATTCACACACTTGCTTCATTTCTTTTTTTTAATAAAGTCTTGGTGGAAACTTTTAGAATTGGTTTAAGCTTTTGTATGCTTGTGGGATGGGTTAAGATAGCAGTGGGGTGGGCAGGGATACGTGTGGAATGGATAATAGCTGTGGGATAAATAAACCTCCAGTGCAAGCATAGTGGGACTGTATGGTCCACCCTCCCAGGTGCCACACCTTTGGCCCTTTATTATTAATAATAATGTAATAATCATCCACATATGTCAACATAAACACAACTCTTTATTAAACGCCCTGTTCATTGTAGGCCCACCAAACATGCATGGCCCAATCTCATCAGTGTGATGAGACAGGCTGAAGGAAGCATCCATTAAGCATCAATCTTCCTGTCTTGCCACTCTACCGCTCCAGCTGGGGAGTTGCACCAGTGTTTCAGGAGGTTGCGCTGCTTCTTCCCTTCACGTGAGGCTCTGTTGGGGCCTTGCACATCCTCAGTGTCTATCAGGTTTCGCCCTTGCCTCCATTCCCCAGGCTCCATGTCCCCATTGCCTTGTTGGAGGTCTAAGAGCCTGTTATGCAAGACTGGGTAGTGGGTGCGCATGAGATTGTGCAGGATGCAGCAAGCTTCCACGATCCTCCTCACGGTCTCTGGGCGATGCTGCATGGTGGTGAGAAATACCTGGAACCTGTTGGCCAGGATGCCAAAGGCGTTCTCCACCACCCGCCTTGCCCTGGACAGCCTGTAGTTGAAGATCCTCTCTTCACGGGTGAGGAGTCTGGAGGTGTAGGGCTTCATGAGGTAGGTTGTGAGGGAGAAGGCATCATCCCCCATGATGAAGTCGGGCACATCTTGCGTGTCGTTGTGCAGGGGGTCTGGATCTGGGAAGCCCACGATGAGGTTGCTTTCCAGCCCCTCCTTGAGGTCACTGGCGTTGTATACCTGGGCATCTGAAGATGAGCCGTTGCCTGAAGCATCGATGTACATGAACTTGTAGTCAGCATCGACCATGGCGAAGAGGACGATGCTGAAGAAGCCCTTGTAGTTGAAATAAGTGGACCCCGACTTGGCTGGAGTTTTGAAGGCCACGTGCTTGCCATCTATGGCTCCAACGGTGTGGGGGAAGTTCCACTTCTGATACCACTGCTCTGCAACTTTCTTTCAGCCTTCTTCAGTGGTGGGGCACTGGAGGAGCTCCTCCATGTGTTCTTCGATGATGGTCTGTACCACTTCTCTGACCACAATGCTGATGGTGTTGTGTGGCACGCTCCAGCCGTACTGCATGCTCCTGTCGGTGGTCCCTGAGGCCAGGTGGTGCAGAGTGAGTGCCACCTTGAGCCCAGGTTCCAGGCTGGGCCGGAAGTTGGTGTTTGCCTTGGTCAACCTGGGTGTCAGCCACTGCACAACTTTGTCAAACATGGCTGGAGGCATCCTCATGAAGTTCTGGAATGCACGAGTGTCTCCGTTCCTGAGCTCCACCATCAGCTTGTTGTACAGTCCGTACTCTGCTCTTCTGGCGATCCATCTTCGTACTCAGACGCTTCTTGGGTGCCTCTTTTTCTTCCCGTAGTAGAGTTCATAGAGCCTGTAGATGGCTTCGCACTGTTACAGAACGATGGTGGCTGCCAAAAGGACTTTGTTACGATCCACGGTGGACATGACTGGATGCTGTGGAAGAGCAAGAGCCAGATGAAGGCTGCAGAGGTCTGCACAGCTGGTCTGCTGGTCTGAAAGTGAGATCCAGATGAGTTGCTCCCCCTTTTTATAGGCAGTATAGGTTTTCCCCTAGGTGTCCCTTTGCATCCTCTCGGCATCCTCTAGACATCCTTAATATCCGAGATAGGTCCCTTCTGCAAATGTTTTTTCTGTTTTAAATGCTTTCTTTCCGTGCTGCATCCGCTAGGCATCCGTTCTGCATCCGTTCTGTGTCCGTTCCGCTTCCTCCCTGCGTCCGAGTGGATGCAAGTTGCACGGATGCAGAACGGATGCCTAGCGGATATTGCGGATGCATAACGGATGCATAACGGATGCCTAGTGGATGCCTAGCGGATGCAGAACGGACGCATTGAATACATTTTCCGCTCAAAAGTTTTGAGCAGTTCAAAACTTTCTGAGCGGATGAAACATTAATAAACGGATGCTGGACGGATAGAGAGGATGAAAAACGGACACAGTGAGTACAGAACGGATACATCGCGTTAACCAATGGATGA
Source organism: Laticauda colubrina (assembly GCA_015471245.1). Lineage (NCBI taxonomy): Eukaryota > Metazoa > Chordata > Lepidosauria > Squamata > Elapidae > Laticauda > Laticauda colubrina. The sequence continues at coordinate 4,231,974 of BLBF01000019.1, read as the reverse complement.
CAAGTGTTTTCCTCCGTTTTACATCCTCTTTCCATCCGTTGGTGCAGTGTGACAGGGGCTTAAAGTCTAACATATGTTTAGTTCCTCTCTCTAATCCTCTTTTAGATTATTGACTTTGTTTGCCTGAGTTGAGGATTAAGAGAGGGGGAAGCAGGATGAAACAATGTGAATCAATTTGGAATACATTGAATAAAACAACAGGTTGCAATTAGTACAATAATAATTATTATAACATAAAACAAAAACTGTCTGAGCCAAGACCAATCAGGGAGCCAATTGGTTAGCCACTCAAAAGGTGAGTAATGAGCATGGATATTATTTGAATGTATGATTGTAAATTGGCAAGCTCATCCTCAATAGCTTTATTCAAAGAATGAAAATGCACAACACATCCACAGTGTCCAACTAACTTACAGAACCCTCCCTAATGGGCTAAAAGATAGTCTATGACAAAACGCTGCTGTAAGACATCTTGATTTAAGTCTTCTATTTCATGCTGCAAATCACGAATAATAGCAGCAGTAGCATTGATGGATTTTTCAAGTCTGCAAGTGAGACCAAGAATAGATCGTCTGTTTTCTTGAGCAATTATGCCAGGATAAGAGCCTAGAGTAAGGACTCCTGTAACGGCCCCTGCCAATGCATGGCCAAATGTAGAACCAGAAGACAATTGTGTGTCAATAATGACTTCATCATTACATGTAGGCCCCAGAGAGGAACGCCGCTGTTGATGAGACTGTCAAGTTGATGGGAGCGTACCTATTTGAACAGGTAGAGTAAAATAACCTATAGCTGCACATTGATAATTCTGAGGATGAACATTAGTGGCATATCTATCAAAAAAGAACCACATATTAGGATCCTTAAGCTGCCAACCAGCGCATATTGATCCTGTATTTGATCAGAGGCATTAAAAATAGGAAAATTGTCAGGATACATATTAGGTGCTATATTAATGCCATGCAAAGAAGAATTAAAAGTACCTGACAACCAATAGTAGTTAGAACAATAACTATAATTCCCCAGCTTTTTTAATATGTGCTGGGCAGCATCATAATCAGACCAATTATGAAGCCAAGTGTGTTTAGCGTGACAACAGAAACACAAATCCCTTGTAAATTGACTAACTTTCAAATAACACCAACGGACAGAATTCAATTGCATAGGGGGTTTAGAAAATAGCCAGGAGTGTGAAATAGATTGTAGTTGTGAGACAATAAATGTAGAAGACATGATCAAGTTAGGGGTAAAAGAAATTGGACCAAATGCCATTGGGGGCTCCTAGTATAAAGTAATATTTGTGCCATGGGTCATAAACATGTATTGGGCATGACGAACCCACAAATTAGGGTTAAGATGAACCATAGAAGTGTCATTTTGAGCAGAAACAACATTAACCATAAACAAGAAAATACAAAGTAAAATTGTAACAGAATTAGCAGTAATAATAGCAAAAACAGCAGCAACAAGATTTTCAGGAGTCTGAGGTAATGAGGCCTGTTGCAGTTGTTGTTGAGCTTGATATGTAGTTTTAACCTGACCCCAAGTGATGGGTTGCGGGCGCTTTGACCTTGGAAGACAGACTTCTGTGTTCAGATGAAGATTGAAATCTGGAATCAGGTTGTGAAGGCCCTGATGCCATGCCATGATATGGACGAATACAGCGCGCTGGAACCCACACTGCTTGTCTAGTAGAAGGATCTTCCACAGCAGTGTAACCATGACCCCAGATGATCAGTGGTGTAGGGCCTTTCCAGTTTGGATCTGGAGCTTGGTGATACTTTACCAAAGGCCTTGCTAAAGATTCAGTAGTTCGAAAATGCAAATTAACAGGTGAGTCTGCAAAAGAATCTAAAAAGGTTAAATAATGCCAAGTATAATGCTACAGCAATGAGATTTTGAATCTTTCGCAGATGGTAAGGGCCAGACTCAGTTTGTAATTATTTCTGAAGCAATGCCTTAAAAGTACGATGAGCTCGCTCAACTATAGCTTGACCCTGAGAGTTATAAGGAATTCCGTGCACTAAAGTAATATTCCATTTCTGACAAAAGGTTTGAAATTCCTTACTGATATAAGCGGGGCCATTGTCAGTTTTCAACTGAGAAGGCCGACCCATTACAGCAAAAGAGGATAGGCAATGAGAAATAACATCTGAAGTATGTTCATGTTTTGAAACAGTAACCCAAAGAAAATGTGAATGAGTGTCAATAGACGTGTGAAGATAACAGTATGGCTTAAAGGTTGAAAATTGAGTTACATCCATTTGCCAAATTTGATTAGCTTGGGTTCCTCGTGGGTTGAAACCCACTGGAAAAGGGAACTGCCAGTTGCTGACAAGCTGGACAAGCATGGACAATATCCCGGGCTTGAGATAATGAAATTTTAAATTGCTTTACAAGCGATTTGGCATTTTGATGAAAATAAGAATGACTATCAACAGGATCAACAAACAAAGAGGCAACATCCTTTAAGGATTCAGCTGCCTTTCGATTTCCTTCAATCAAGGCATTAGTAAAGGGAGTATGACTTCGAATGTGTTCTACATACAAAGAAAACAAGCGAGTTTCCAAACTATTCTTTAAAGATAAAAACAAGGATAACAAATTCTTATCCAAAGAGAGAGCACAATAAGAAAAAGGTAGAGATTGCATACACATATTGAGTATCAATGATCAAATTAATAGGTTGGTCATTGAACAATTGTAAAGCCAAAATCACAGCAGCCAGCTCAGCATGCTGAGCTGAAGTCTGAGTGGCAGTAAATTTAGAATACCATTGTTGCTGAATCTGCCAGACAACCACACCCCTTGTAGGTGATCCATCAGTGAAGACTGTAAGAGCTTTAGAAATAGGATTTCGCACAAAATTAGAAGAAAAGGCCAGATTTAAAGTAGTAGTAACCACTATTCTAGGATCGTTGGGTAAAGAATACAAGTTTCCCACATATTGAGAAAAGGCTATCTGATATGATTCTGAAATCATCATCAAATGCTCATGTTTAACTTTTGTACAAGTGAAAGCTATGCTAATGAGATCCTGTCCTGTAAGATGTAAGGGTCATTTACGGCCTTTAATAATCAAATCCTCTAATGCTAATTGATAAGGATAAATGTTTCTAGGTGGAGCAGCTGACAAGTTAATCCACTCATGAATGTTGACCACTTGCGGGGATGCATTAGAATAAAGACATCCCATGGGTAAGGGTGTCGTGGGAAGAATAGCTAAACAAAGTCCTATTGTTAAGGATGCTATCCTGTCCACATATTGATGCTTAAACTTATTCAATATTTCTTGAAGGCATGTTCTTTGAGGGTCAGTTAATACAACTGGATCACCTGGTGATTGTGCTCCCTTCAAAGACTGAAATAAGGGCAACATATCACCAGTTGTAATGTAGAAGAATGGGTGTGCCCAATTAACAATGCCAAGTAATTTTTGCCATTGTACTTATGTATATGATTTCTGTACTTGTAATTCAGGAAGAATTGGAATGGAAAAATTGTGCAACATTCTATGTCCTAAGTAGGTATAAGGTTCTACCTTTTGAATTTTGTCTGAGGTTATATACAATCCCTGTTGTGCCACAATATCCGTTAACTCTTTTAACAACATAGATTCATCAAAATCCGGGGCTGCTATTAATATATCATCCATATAATGAAAGACTAAATAAGAAGGAAATTTATTCCGAAAGGGTTGAAGGGCATTATCCACGAAATATTGACAAAGTATAGGGGAATTAAGCATTCCTTGAGGCAACACTCGCCAATGATATCGTTTTGTGGGCATGCTATTATTAAAAACTAGGACAGTAAATGCAAATTTTTCTTTGTCTTGAGTCTGTGCAAAGGTATAGTAAAAAAGCAGTCTTTAAGATCAACTACCAATAATTTATAAAAATTAGGAATTAAGTTAGGATTTGGTAGACCACATTGTAAAGGCCATTTCCCATTTTTCTTTTTTATAACAAAAACAGGAGTATTCCTAGGACTATTAGAACGTTCTACATGACCAGCAGCCAATTGTTCTTGAACCAATTGTTGTAAAGCAGCGAGTTTTTCCCTTGATAATGGCCATTGTTCCACCCAAACCGGCGTAGAACAGAGCCATTTAAGAGGAAGAGAATCAAATGGGCATTAAGAAGAGAAAGGATATCACAGCCACAAATATTAGTATGAATATCTAGAATGTATGATTGTAGGAAAAAGGACTTACCAGCAGATGTTTTAACATTAATTTCCTGAACATTCTGCCAAGCAGTTGTCGAACCTCCTATTCCCCACAATGAAGAAACTGTCATTTTTGGCCACTGTACTGGCCACTGTAATGAGGAGATGACAGTAACATTGGCTCCAGTATCCAATAACCCTTGAAATGGTTGTTTATTAAGGAAGAGTGTTAACAAAGGACGAGAGGAGTTCAGCTGATGAAGTAAGCCTACAGATAAAGAAGTTGATCCAAATCCTGCATCCTCATGATTACCTATACCAGGAGATGGGATTTCATGTGGAAGAAGAAGTAATTGAGCAACAGAAGAATTATAAGGAAGAACTTGAGGAAGATTCACCCAAATCTGAATCATGATGATACCAGTGTAATCTGAATCTATTACCCCACGCACAACAAAACAGCCCTTTTTGTGTGCAGAAGAACGAGGCAAAATTAAGCCAATTAATCCCAAAGGAAGAGGACCTTTAAATTGAGATGGAACTATTTTAACTTCCAAGGGAAATTTAAACTCAATGTCCTCTTGAGTGATTAAATTAATCCCAGCGCTACTGGCTGTGGCTGGGGAGGAGTGAGAGAGACTGCTGGAGGAGTCAGAGTGATGGGAAAGGCACGCTTTGGATTCTGGTTGGGTGCCACACCCATTTTCTGTAACTGCCTTTTTTAACTCTCTTAAGATCTGATAAGGCAGACCCTCCAATTCTGCTACTTGCAGTCCAAGCTGTGGTCCCTGACCAGGATGATATTGTACTGGACAAAGAGACAGTAATTCTGCAAGTTCTGTTCCTGAGACAGAGGCATCCTTTTTACAATCCTCAATCATTTTCTGAAAAGAAGACTGAAAAGAGTCAGGAGGCTTTTGCCCTGTATCTGCAGGAGCGGAGGGAATTGAAGACATATATTCAGGTGAAGAAGGGGGATAAATGACAGCATTAGTATAACGTGAAGGCGGAGGTGTTAAAAGAGAAAGTTCATTGTGACCAAATTTTTCAATTGCATGCCTGCATAAATGCCACACCTGCAAAACTTCTATTTTTGCTCAAGGTTCAGTATGCAATGTTTTCCCTATACGTTCCCAATCAATTTTAAAGACCCTTCTTTTGGATACCATAAGCACTGAGCTGCAATCTCCTGGACCAACCTTAAGAGATTTCTCTGTGGTACCTCACTTTTATTTTTCTTCAACAAATAGCCTAACTCATCTACATGCTTCCTTTGTTCCTCAGAAAGTGAAGACCCCATACTTACAGAAACCAAAAGGTTGAAGAAACCACAAAGGGCTGAAGATGCACCAAATCCTTGCTGGACGAAGTAAGAGGGTCCCTGTTCAGGCGCCACTTGTTGTAATGATGAGGCAGTCGAGATGTTTGGTCATAATCAACTGAATCATCATGATGAACTTTATTGGAGTATAGTCTTACATTTATACACATTTTTAGTTATCCTCCATCATTGGTTAACTTTGGTTACTGCTTAACTATAGTTACTGTTTAGTGTAATAGTAATTAACACAATTAATTATCTCTATCTAAAGTCTAACATATGTTTACTTCCTCTCTCTAATCCTTCTTTAGATTATTGACTTTGTTTGCCTGAGTTGTAATTGCTTGTAAACATTCTTTATCTGAGGTTTGCCATCCGAGATAAGAACATTCCTGCAATTACAACTCTACAGCAGGCTGAATCATTCCACCATCTCCTGAAATAAGGATGGGGGCAAGCACCACTCCAAGTGATAAATTTTGGCTCTGCTCATCCAGTCCACCTGCTCATTGCACACCCCCGAGATAGGTTCTGCCCTGAGGGACAGAAGGTGTCCCTCCGTCCATAGGTCCAAACGTTCCTACATGAGGGACCTGGAATGGGTCTCCCCCTAGCAATTGATGTGGGCCTTGATGGCCACATTGTCTGTCAATGTGAGGACATGTCTTCCTGCCATACTGTTCCAAAACTGCTTGGGGGCTTGGTAAATGGTCCAAACAGCTCCAGCCAATTGATGTTCTGGCCCTTGTCCTCTTGGGTCCATTGACCCTGCACCATTGCTGACTGAATGCTGAGCCATTGCTGGCTCCCCAACCGAACAGGCTGGCATCGGTCATGAGGGTCAAATGACTTGCTCCTTGAACAGGCACCCTCTGCCGGTGGCCTGGGACAGCCACCAGCATAAGGACCCAATCACTGTTTGTGGTACCCTGACCTTGAGCAAGGAGTGCCTCCTGCTGGATCTCTAGTATGGCAAGAGAAACCATTGCAGTGGTGCAACCTGGATGCAATTGTGCCCATGGGACGATGAAGATATAGGACACCATCTTGCTCAGAAGCCATGATAGGGGGGCCAAAGGTACTACCTGCTCTTTCTGGATCTGCCTTGCTAAGGCCTGTAAGCTCGCCTGGTGGTCCAGGGAGAGGAAGACCTCGTACAGGATTGTGTTTATTATTGCTCCCAGGTGAGCAAGCAGTTAGTCAGAGAAAAATGATTCTTCTTGGTGTTGATGGAAAACCCATGGGCCTGCAGAACCTGAATGGTAATCTGAAGGCAATTCCTTGGTGTCAAATTCTGAGGATGGCTGGATTAAAATATCATCTAGATAACATTGGACCTGCAAATGGTAAGACATGGAGGTACACGGCAAAGTGCTAACAGCTTGGTGAACACCCTTGGCAATGGATGATAGGCCAAATGTCAGAACCCAATATTGGAAATGCTGGCCCTTGTAATAAAAACAGTGGAACCGGCAGTGGAATAGCCAGATAGGGATGTGGAGGAAAGCCTCCATCAAGTTGATGGACGTGAGGAAGTTGCCCTCTTGAATGCTCTGCAAGATGGATTGCAGTTACTGCATCTTGAATCGCCTGTGGAAATCTCTTGAGGTCTAGAATTGCCCTCCACCCCCCACCTCCCAAGGCCTTTGCTATCACAAAGAGTTGGGAATATAATACCTTCCCTTGTTGTTCCACCAGAACCACCTGTATAGCTCAAATTTCCCATAGATGTTGAATGATGGTTTCCATGAGGACCCTCCTTGTGTAATCCAGAGAGATTGGACAGGGAATGAAGAACTTCAGGGGTGTGGAGAGGACTTCAAGGGAGAGACCTGACCTCACTGTCAATAGAACCCAGGCGTCTGTAGTAATCTCCTCATATCAATTGGCAAAATTTGCCAGATGTCCTCCAATAGGAGGGATGGGTCTGCAGTCACTTTGAGTGCTGAAATGGATGAGTTCCCTGCCTCAAAAGGGCCACTTGCTTTGAAACTGTTATCTATTCTTACCCAACAATCCAGCTGCTGATCCTTGTCTTGCACCCAGTAGGGCCTTTGAGTGCATTGGAAACTCAAATTGGATTCACCCACTTGAAAAGGTGAGGAACGAAAGTTGGTATGTCTGGAAAGGAAAGGGAGGATCTTCCTCTTAACCTTGGATTCCACTAGGAAGAGTTCAAGAGAGTTGGAAAGGGACAGATGCCAGGTTCCACTTTCTTCTGGGGTCCTCCTGCCAATAGATGGTGGGCAGCTACTGAGGATGCCATTGCCTTAGAGGAGAACCTGGCCGCATTATGCATGGCATCTGTGGAAAATTCAGTCACAGCCACCAGTTTGTTAATGTCTTGATGGATATGTATATCCCCAGGAGGCACCCTCTCCTGCAAGTGGTGTAACCATCGCAGAGAACCCTAGTAAAGAAAGAGGCAGCTGTGGAAGCTTTGACTGCCCAGGCTTCTGCCTGATGAGACTGTTCGAGAATTTGCTCAGTCTTGTCCTCTTTCTTGAATGTCTCCTCTGGTTCAGTTGGTAAAGCAGAGGAGGAAACCAATGTGACCACGGAGCATCCACTGTAGATGTTTGGAGGGCCTTGTCCATCTCTGAGCTCATGCTATAAAATCTTTGATCATTGGTACTAAGAACAGGGCCTGACCCTGGCGAGGTCCACTGCCTGCATCTAAAAATAATTTGGGCAAAGGGATCACTTCTGACTGCATAGTTGGCTCAGAGAACAACATGTCACATTGAGCCAGTATCTCCATGGCTGGATCTGCACAGGGTTTGGGTCCCAAGTGGACTGCGCTTTTGGCCTTGAATAACAAGGACTTAAACAGGGAGGACAAAAGAACCCTGTGAGTGCTGGCTGGCCCAGCTTAAGATCCTCATCCTCAGAGAGGTCTTGCTCTGTCTGTTCACACTCTCCAGAAAATGATGACATGCTGTAACTGGAGTGGCTCAGGGAATAGGGCTATTGGAAGTCCTGGAATCATGGTCTGCTTGTGTCGGCCCTGGGACCCTGGGGTAAATAGAATAGACTGAGGAGGGCTATCTGAACTGCTGAAGGCCTTTGGATATTCCTTGTTTAATGACATTGGATATCAGATCCCTCATGGCAAGGGTTATGAAGGGCCACAGCAGTGGGAGTATATGTTGTCTCAGCAGTAGCCCTCTGGCAGTATAGGGGCTGCTCCTAAATCTCCTGTTACAGGGAACACAGTTGTCAGGAACTGGAGTAGGTTTTGCGGTTGTCTTGTGAAGCCAAGAAATCCTCCTCTCCAGCACCATCTAGTGACAAGGTCTGAGAGCTGGGTCCAGCTACTTGGCTTGCTTCCAACTGCTGTGCAACATTCTGGTGGGAAAAACCTTCCATAGAGTGGGATGATGTTTGGTTTTGCCTTTCTGTCCTTTTGTGATAAGCTTCTCTAAGGCTTCATGCCTTCTTTTAGAGTCCTTTTCTTCAGCCCTGGAAGTCTTCCTAGAAGCTACAACTGTTGCTTTTAACTTTGCAGCTGGCAACCTCTAGTTGCCAATTTGGGAGCTGAAGAAATCCCGATAGGGCTTTTGACATCCCCTGGAGTATCCACTGGGCCCACTTGGCTGTGGCTGCACCCAGTCCGAGCCTCCTCCATGTTATTGCGGATAAGCAGTACACAATGGCCCTTGTTTAAGATTCCTCTCCATGAGCAGACATAACAGGTCCTGCTGACTAATTGTCCCAGTATTTCAGGCAATCTGGCTGCCATGCGTTGCCTGAGCTTTTCTGCGCCACTCTGGTTAGCCCTTCAAGTCCTGGGATGATCGCTGATAGAAGCTACGCTCACCCTCTCTGTCACCTCCATTCACTGCTGGAGATCCTGCAGCCTGGCTCCAGCGCTGTGAGCAAAGGCTCTCCACTGTCTTTGCATTGGCTTCACAGCCCTTGGCAGCCCAAGGCAAAGCTCTAACCTCCACAGCCTTCGGCAGACTGGAGCCAAAGCTCTTCATGCCAGAATGTCAATTGGATGAGATGCTGCCACTGCAGCCTTTGGTAGCTTGAGTCAAGGTTCCCACACCGAAATAGTAGGTTGTGCTGTGTCAAAGCCTTGACCTTCAATGCCTGGAGCCAAAGCCCACTGTGTTGGAAATTACAGGCAGAAAGAGGCCAAAGCCCATCATGCCAGCTTCAGCAACAGTCTACCTTACTGCCTGGGAGCCTGCCTGCTGAGAATTGATGAAATCCAATGTGCTGTTGACCATTAGCTTTCAAATTTGAAGAGAAATGGGAGACACATCTTGTCCAAGTGAGGGACTGAGTCGAAATCTGGGGAAGGCTAGCAACAAAGGTGGGTCTACACAGCTTTGACAGACTCAGTCCTATCAGCTTGGAGAAGGAGTTAACCTTTGCCTGGACTCTCGCAGCAGCGCTGTGGAGAAAGACCTTGTTCTCATGCAGTCTCTGATGTGTTGGAAAATCATGCAAACATTCTGACATGATTTTCAGAGGGTCCTGTGGTGCACAAGAGCAGGGCCCTCTAGGCCCTCTAACATGACTTCTAGAGGATCCAGAGAGGAAAGTCCAAAGAAGAAAAGAGTCCAGAGGAGCTGCAGAAAGGCTACTTTTATCTGGTTGGTATGTTGTGTGTGCATGAGAGAGGAGGGACGAAGAGGGAGAGGGAGAGAGAGGGAGAGAGTGGGAGATGAAGGGGAGAGAGAGAGAGAGAAAGAGAGAGAGAGGGAGAGAGGGGGGGGGAGAGAAGTGCTTCAATATTGTAACAATTTCACAGACTGGAAAAGCTACCTAAATGGCAACAATATTTCTTCTTTCATGATAATAAATTAGGTTTGGTTCACATATACAATATATCACCTGATTATATGGCAACATTTGGTATTTCTAATTAGAGTAAATTGGATGAGCTGTTGGAACACACTGGCCTGGAAGAATAGAAGACTGAATAGAACATTGATTATACAGTGGGTTTTCCCCAGATCCTTTTTCTCCATCTATTAGTAAGATTCTAGAACCACATAGAAGAAATCAAGAGGGCCAAGATAAGGAAAGTATTTTGGACATATACAAATAGGAATGGTTTCCTATTCATGTAAAACAATTTTAGATTGTAGCCACTGTGCTAACATTGACATAAGTAGCAATTTACAAAGAAACATCAGTAATAACTTATAAAGCTATTTAGGCTGCAGTGCAGGATTTTGCATTTTTTCAAAATGGATTTGAACTTGTTTATGATTCAAGTGAATAGTTTCCTCCCTTCTTCATATTTCTGATTGTTGCCCATGAGCATTTTAATGTCATAAATTAGCACTGCATTAGATCATACTTTCATCTTGAAATGCAAGTCTGTGGACATCCATATATCACTATACATGTTACTATCCACTAACACTATACAAAAAAGAGGCTGCACATTATCTTACCATCATTTGTCGAATATGAAACATATTATCTCCATTAGTTGAGAGACGATTGGGAATTGAAATGTCAACGAAAGATCCTGGAAGGGTACTTGGTCCAGCATTATAGACCTTCAAGAAGATAGGAACAAATGAGATATGTACATGCTTCAAAAATGCATGACAAGGCAGCTATCTTTGTGGTTAGCCCATATGTTTACCAGACCCTTAATGGCTGACAACAGGAAAATGAATCCCCCCCCCCCCAATGTTACGAAACCCATATTAAGGATAAAGGGATCATATTCTACAGCAAACTATTAATCTGAATGTAAAGGTTCAGAACATACATTTGGTGAATCTCATTTGAGAGCACCCATATTAATGGTTATCCCAAATAAAACAGGGCAGTTAGATGTGTGTGTGTATTTGAATAAGTGATATACATGGATGGATAGACAGACAGACAGACAGAAGATAGAGTGATATATGACGTGTTCTTGGCATGTTTGGGGCTTTTCCCATGTAAGATTGAGAGTATCTTGGTGACTTTTCGACGAGGTCCCACTCGCCATCTTCAGGCTGGTGCTTTCGGCTTCATGCTTGTGCAAGCAAAGTGTGATGGGAACTGCCGTCTGCCTACATATACTGGTGGGGAGGTTAGCTGTGTTGTCAGTTCTTGATTGGTTGATAGAGTTGATGTTTGCAGATTGGCTGGCTTTTTTGTAAGAACACTTTAACATATTCTTTGGCTCAGTATTTGTAAACAGCAATGGATCATACCCAGTATTTCCTAGTCAAACCACAGACAACTACAATGATCTAATACATATCGATTTTACAGAAGACATTGTTGAAAAAGCACTGCACAATCTAAAACCATCCCTATCTATTGGACCGGATGGAATATGTGCCTACTTCTTTAAAAAGTTATCCACTGCCATAGCCAAACCTCTAAACATAATGTTTGAAAAATCTTTCAGGACCAGCTCCTTGCCAAAACTATGGTCACAAGCCATGGTCATCCCCATCTTCAAAAAGGAAGACCCCCCAGCTTAGTTGAAAATTACAGACCAATCTCTTTATACTGCATCACCTGTAAAGTCATGGAATCAATTATTAATCAATCCATTATCCTCCACTTAGAAACAAATAACCTATTCTCTAATAAACAAATTGGTTTCAGGAAAAAACTATCCTGTAATCTACAACTCTTACACTGCAAAAACATATGGACTACACAACACGATCAGGGCAAAGCAATAGACACAATCTACATAGACTTCTGTAAAGCATTTGATTCAGTGGTACATGATAAACTACTCCTAAAACCAAAATCTTACGGTATCTCTGGACACCTGCATAACTGGATAGTGGCATTCCTGTCAAACAGACAACAAATGGTCAAAATTGGGAGCGTCCTATCAAATTCTGTACCTGGCACCAGTGGTGGCCCCCAAGGCAGTGTACTAGGACCAACTCTCTTCATACTCTACATAAATGACCTCTGTGATCATATCAAGAGCAACTGCATTCTCTTCGATGATGATGTAAAGCTATTCAACACCACAGACAATACTGCTACCCTTCAAAAAGACCTTGTATCAGAATGGTCAAGCAAATGGCAACTTCAAATCTCAACAAATAAATGCTCTGTCCTACGTACTGGCAAAAAAAAAACAGAAAATAAAATACAGGCTGAATAGTCAAGACCTTGTTGATGATCCAAACTCTGTCAACTCTCATCTCAAATGACCTAAGTGCTAGAGCCCACTGTAACTACATAGCCAAAAAGGCGTTAAAGAGTTGTTAACCTAATCTAAGTAGCTTTTTCTCTGGTAATATTACACTAAGAGCATACAAAACATTTGCTGGACCAATACTCGAATAGAGCTCATCAGTCTGGAACCCACATTACGTACCTGATATTAACACATTTGAGAAAGTCCAGAAATATTTCACTAGAAGAGTTCTCCACTCCTCTACTCTTTGAAAAATACCTTATGCCACCAGACTTGAAATTTCTCGACCTAGAAAACCTAGAACTATGCCGCCTTTGGTCCGATCTAAGTATAGTATATAAAAACATACATTGCAATGTCCTACCTGTCAATGAATACTTCAGCTTCAACCATAACTAGAACAAACAATAGATACAAACTCAAGGATAATCACACCAAACTTGATTGCAGGAAATACAACTTCAGCAATAGAGTGGTCAATGTCTGGAATACTCCACCTGACTCTGTGGTTTTTTCTCCAAACCCCAAAAAATTTAACTTTAGACTGTCTACTATTAACCTCTCCCCTTTCCTAAGAGGTTTGTAGGGGGCGTGCATAAGTGCACCAACGTGCCTACCGTTTCTGTCCTATTGTTTTTTATATATTTTTTTTATTTTTCTTATATGTATCCATGTAATCATCACTATGTTTTTCCTTATACCTATTATCTTGCAATTGACAAATAAAAATAAATAAATAAAATGAAACATGTGTGGCTGAGGTATTGGCTGTGTGTCTATCTGTCTCCTGTGTTGTAATGACCCGTTGTAATGGGTTGTGTGATGCCCTTCTGAGTTCTATTGTTTTGACATCCTGGGTCTTGTGCTGTAATCTCCTGGGTCATTGGCTGTGTTGTGACATCCTGAGGTTTTGTGGTGTAACCTCCTGAGTTCCATGATGTGATATCCTGAGCAGGTGGCTGTGATGTGATGTTCCGGGTTTTGGTTTGGCTCTGAGTTTGAGGCCTGGCTATGTGTTCATGGTGTGTGTCAGTTTGCTTGGTTTGGGGGTCGTGGTATGTGGCAGCTGGTGATGCAGCCGTGGTCTGGTTTCTGGATGGTAGTTGCCTTTCGTATTCATTTTCTGTTGATCATCATTTCAGTGATACACAGTCAGCTAATTGTTTAGATTGGATTTGATATTTTTATTTAGTTGTCCAGTCTTTCCCAAGGATCTCGATAAGTTGTCGTTTAATGGTACGCAGGATGGAAGCTCTTCCAATTAATTGCCTTTTGCAATTGTTGATAAGGATTTTGTCAATGCCAATGGTATTCAAGTGGTGCTCCAGATGTTTTGGGATTGCACCCAAGGTATATTTCACTATTGACATTCTCTTTTGCTACAGCCATTGTAGTTCTATTTACAGATCATTATATTTTGTGATTTCTTCTCTTATATTCTACTGTCTTCAAATACTTCCATTTATTATCCAACCTTTTTGTTTTTCTTATTAACTGCTGTTAATAAGTGCTTATCTGTTTGAATTCAGAATCTTCTAGCTTCTTCGTTTTCTATTACCTTGTCTGTTTTGTGGGCCCACCTTTTCTTTCTTGCAAGCAAATGATATTGTAGATATTCCAATGCACCATTGTTGCTACTCTGCAATGCCATATTTGTGATCAATCTATGTGATTTTCTTGCACAACCTATGTTGGTGGTCCATTGTTTCTTCACCTACTTTGTTGAGACAGCATTTGTTAATGTTGCTGTCTTCTAAATTCTGGCTTTAAATGCATTTGTTCTTAAGATTTGGTCTTGTGCAGATAGAAATAGCCCCTCTGTCTCTTTCTTCAGTTTTCTTTCTCTTTCTTCAGTTTTTTTTTTTTAAATTCATGTTTTATTTACAGTTTTCCTTTCACACTATACATATTTTGTGGACAGTACATTGACTGGGTCAATGACCTTTTTAAACAATACTAACAATGATAATAGATAACACAAATAAGTATATATAATCCTAATCTTCTAACTCCAACTTCTTTATAGTTCTTTCTCATTTTTTCCATTAATTCATTTAAACATAAATAACATTTCTTTTCACCATGTATTTATTATCTCCTATTAAGTCACTTATATTTAGTATTTTAAAAATTATTCATTATTCCACCATACTTTCAATACCCCAAATATCTAGAACTATTAATCAGACCAAATGTTACAAGATGCAATCAAACCCAGGATAATATCTCAGAATCCCCACAATTTCTAATCCTTAAAAGTTTTAAATTCACAATATATTTTAACACAGTTAATATTAATAATAAAATTAAATTACCTAATCCTAAACTTCTACCTTTTACCCTTAGCTTACTTTTAAATATAATAAATTATATTATCTATTAGTATATATGCTACTATTTTCCCTATTTATATTTTCTACTTTTCCATTTTATTAATATATTTTATCACTATCCATCTCTTAATCATTTTGGGGTTCCATCACCTATTAACTTTTTAATCACCCTTTTCTTTCTCTATATTGCAATCTTATAACTTTTGTAATGTTTTTATACCCAATAAGTATTCCTTTTGGGTTGCCCTTTATCACTTTATGCTGCATCCTTTGAACAGCCATCCATAAGTTTTCTTTTTTAAAAAAATATATTTTTGGGTTTTTTCTCTAACCTTTTCTCTTTTTAAAGAGATTTTTCTTTTTTATTTTCTCTGTCCTATTATAAATTTTTAAGGAGTTATCTATTTGATTCCTATTGTGGGGAGAAAAAAATAGGCTATTGATCTATCACAGTCAATAAGGCCTTTGGATGATAGCAGACCCCAGAATAAAAGAAACATGAACCAGTTTTAGACAGTATGATTTCAAACTGTACCTGAACTATTTGTAATCCTGCTGAGCTGTTGTTGTGAAATGTGATTTTGCAAAGTATGTGGTTTTGAAAACCATGAGAAATAGGGGACAGAAAGTAGCCGATGGATAGAGGTTTGAGATATACACGGGTATATATGGAGATTGTCTGTCACAGTAAGAAAGAACAGAGAAGTAAGTTGTGAAATACATGCAGAAAAGTATAAAAAGGATGTTTTGAGATGTGTTTAGGGCCATTAGTCATGGCCACTCCTTGCCGGACTCAGACCTCATTGCAATGAGTTACTGATGTAAGTTGTGTTATGATGGCTGTTCATGTTCCAAACTGCTCATGAAATAAACCTCTGATCTCAAAGTAGGATTTATTGTTGTGGTTTGTCTGTGTTCCTCTTTCACTGAATTATTTTTATGACACAACTTATTAATCCTTTTTCTTCATTAGCTTTATCATTTTTCATCTCATTTTGATTTTTCTCTTCCACTGCTTCTTCTGATTTCTGATCTATTTTCTGAATCTCTCCCCCCCCTCCAGTTATTGAGAGGCTTCTACACTAATTTCTTTATCTTTAGACAATTCCCTTGTCTCCTTATTTTTCTTTATAGTTTCATGTATGTTTTTAAGCATCAAAATTATTTCTTCATATCTCTTATTATCCCCTGGTAAACCAGTTTATTACAATTCAATAAAAATTACTCAATATACTTCTATAGTTCCAACATCTCAATATTTAAACACTCCCACAGAGATTAATTTTTTATTAGCCTAAACTAATTTTATTAGTAAAATTTAATCAATCTCATCATTATACCTCCAAATCTCCTAAGTGTAGAATTTTAAAAATTTTACAGTCTTTTGATTTTTCAATTATTTGCCTTCCTAAATGTCCAAATTTTAAAGTCTTACTTAATTTTCCTTCTTTTCTTTTTTCTTCTTTTGCTTTCTTCTTCTTCTTATATTATGTTCTGTCAAATAGCATTAGTAGTCCAAATCCAAATTAATCCACTATGTTTTCTTCAATGTTTCAAATCCTCAGTTCAAAAACCAGTTTCAATAGAATTTAATTATTAGCATTTTAATTCATCTTAAAAATCTTCAAGAAGGGGATGAAACTCATTCAGTAGTTCAAGATATCCAAATCACCTTCTGAGATAAAGTCAAGGTCAAGCCAGTTTCCAGGCTCTGTTTACTTTCTTCTGTTATGTATATTAAACATTCCTCACTTTCACTGAAAGTTCTCATGCTATAGTACTCCTCTTCTTCCAGTAGATGGCTTTCTTTCCAAGTTCTAGTATTAAACAGTATGTCAAAAAAAGCTGATTTTCCATAAATCCAGGGGGTTTAAGAATACAAATAAAAAAGCCAGTTTCTCCCAAAAAATCACCTTTCAAACTGTTTTGCTTTTTTCCAGGCTTTCTATATTTTCAAGCTTCCTTTGGGCATCCTTTTGCCTCTTAATTTTCAATCTTTAATCTTCTCCATGTGTCTAATTGTCACTTCCTTAGGTTCTTGGAGGTTATTTTTAAAAATTCTTATATTTAAATCAAGTTTTTAAAGTAAAAGTTGGAAATTATCTCATCCAGTTTCAATGCTCTGTCCATGCACCACTGCAGCAGAAATCTTTTGGCTCCGGCTGTCCTAGTTTGTAACTGCCAAAATGGCTGTTGGCCCTGCTGCCACTCAGGAGATCTTGCTTCTGACCTAATGAGGAAATTGCGAGTTTCCTGTGGTCCATGAAGCACCTCTCCTTTCTTTGCCCTACAAGAAGGCTTTGACCCTGGAGGGTCTCCCGACAGCAGTTGCCAGCTGGATTTCACAGGACTTGTGGAGCCTGCTAATTTCCAAGCCATTCTCAATGCTACTTCAAACAGAAGTTTCAGCCATTATCAAGTTTTGGTCTTAGCTGTTTGCTTGGTTTTTTTTTTTTAATGTACTGGCCATATAATACTTTGCCTTGCCATGTCTCTTTGGTGTCCTTCATTTGATCTTGTAAGCCAGTTTGGTCTCTCCAGTACTTAGTAGGCCTTCATTTTTATTATTATTTCTGTCTTTTCATTCTAGAAATGTGTATGGAGCTTGATAGACTTCCCTTTGTATTAATAATGCCAATAAATTTGCATCTTTTAAAAAGAAAAACATACTCCTTGAAACTATCAACGATAAGGATCCTTGACCCTACAATGTATTCCAGGAAGGGTACAGTATTTAGAATGTGCATTCCTGAAGAAAGTACTCTCTATATGGTTATGTCTGAAATTGCAACAACAACAAAAAAATAGACATGGGCAGGAGGAAAAATCAGCTGCACAAACAAACAAACAAACAAACAAACAAAAATCCTGGGCTCCTATCCTATCCTACCCAAAATCCTGGGCGCCTTCCAATCACAACCTTTATCCAACCTGTTATTATTTTAATGCTTTGCCCATAATATCAAGAAAATAATCAAGTGGCACAGAACCCTAAAATCCATAATCTTGCTAATCATCAACCAGAATAACATCTTGTAATCCATTTCCTCATTTTGGGGGGTTGGAGACATGTGAATTATAAAAATGTGAAGTGACAAAGATGCTTCAAGTCTGGCTTGAGAATTCCTGCCATGTCCATTAGTTGTTCTGTACAGAAATCAAACTTCTTTTAGATTTACACAATAGATAGAAAAATACTTGTTTCATTAAAGAGGCATTAAGAAGGTTACACCTTGCCTGTTTTCGATCCAAATGCTGCCCACCACCAGTACACATGTATCTATATAAAAGTAAGTTATACAAATTTAATGAACTTACTTCTCATTGAAGGAATATTTAGCAACTGCAGATACTTAATTTTATTTCATTTTTTTCTTCAGGCCAGGATCCTTTTTTCTTTGTTCCGGTGACAATATTTTCTTTTATGATGACCTCTGTTCAGCATGCCAATCAAAGACAGAATGTAGGCCTGACTTTAAAAAAGGCATTTCAAAAGGACCACAGAGTCCTAGACTATTTATTGCACTGTAGCAAAGAACATACATCCATTGGCCTCTTTTCGTTATATTCAGCAAAATCCCAGAGATATTGATAAGCCCACTAGCAAACATGGCTCTGCTGCATAATTCTTTTACCTGAAGAGTAAAATTTAAGTCCTGAAAATGACATTCAAAATCTTCCAGCTTTGTAAACAGAGATGCTGCCACTGATTCGCCATAAATAAAAGAACTAGGGGACACTGTTCTGAAGAAAGAAAAGACAGAACATGTAAGAATGTGACCATGACATCATTTTATTTAATTGCATAAATTAGTTCCTTCTCCTAATAGTTTTTTGAAACTTGATATCTTTTTCCTAAGTACTGTTATCACATAATAGAGAAAAAAATACAGGCAAAGTTAAGGCCCGGTCCCACTGCACTTACGGATGTCAAAGAGGATGTAAAATATTAAAAAAAAGCTTGCCATCCGTTGGAAAACGCTATGCATCCGTTGTGTACTCACTGCATACGTGTTTCATACGCTCTATCCATTGAGCATCCGTCCACTGCAATTTCATCCGCGCAAGAAGTTTTGAGCTGCACAAAACTTTGTGAACGGATGAACTTTCCACCGCGTACGATGTACATCCGCGACATATACGGGCAACAAACGTTCTATATCCGTTATCATCCGTTAAACATCCGCTGTATCCTCTCTGCATCCTCTGGCCATCCCCTCAACTCACATCCGCTGCAGCTGAAAATGGAAAGAGGGAGGAAACAAAAGGTACACGGAATGTCCACACAGTATTAGTAGCAGAGAAATAGAAAGGATGTAAGCGTATGCATCTCGTATATAAAGTATTCAAAACGGACAAAACGTTTGTATCTGGGATGTATCTCATATATTTAGGATGTCTGCAGTATGTCTAGAGTATGTAGTAGGACACCTAGCAGACGACCGATATTTTCTATAAAAGGGGGGAGAAAATCATCTGGATCGCTGGGATGGTGGATCATACAGTCCCACTATGCTTGCACTGGAGGTTTATCTATCCCACAAATATCCTTACCTATCCTACAAGCATGCAAAGGTTTAACCATTTTTTCAAAGTTTTCACCAACACTTTATTAAGTAAAAAAAATGAACCAAGTAAACTAAGTGTATTAAGCAAAGATAACCTTCATTAACTTTCTCAGGTAAACTTTATGACTTTATTAAAAAAGCAAAATGAAAGTGTCTTAAGTAAAGATAAAATTAACAAGTGAACAACTCAGTCTCTGACACTATTTTCAGTCACTCTGAGTCATGTTCATGGTCTCAGCTGTTAAGCGGGCAGGGACTGCGGAGGTGGCTGTGGCTTGAATGCTGGTCTGAGGCACCATTGGGGTGCTTGGCCCCAAGGGTACAATAGGTGGGGGTGTGTTCAGAAAGCTATCCAAGAGCTGACTCAGTCCCGTGAGGTTGAGAGGCCCTTCATCAAGGACTTGAGATGTCACGCCCAATACTGATGACAGATTGTCCGTTGACGGGCTTGGCTGTGGGGTGGAGGAAGGAGGAGTGCAGTGGGGCTGTCTGGTCTGCAGCTGGGTGAGGTGAGGTGTCTGTGGCGTCCGATGAACCTGGGCCTGGACTGGGAAGTTCTGCTTCTGCTGTGGGAAGTCCTGGTAGTCGTAGCCTTGGTATGTGAGTGGCTGTTGAAAGCCATGGAAGGGCTGTGACATCGCCTGGGGTAGAGGAGCAGACCTGGACTGGGTAGGAGCAGCTTTAGCTGGGCCTTGAGGATTGTGCAGAAGTGCTGTGATCTTCTGCTTCATCACCTGGTACTGGGCCTCGGGCAGGTCCCTCAGGGTCTGGCTCACGTAAATGATGAAGGTGTTCCAGCCCGAGGATGCTCTGTCCAAGTGGACCAGCTGAGAGAGAAGTTCTGTGCTGGTCTTCATTGTGTCCCTGATCTCCAACAGCACACTGTGGTCCTGGCCCTCCAGTCTGCCTCTCTGCCTGAATCCTCTGGGGGTGGGGGTGGGTTGGCCTCTGGTGGCTGCTGCTTCTTCCTCCATTTGTGGCAGCAGGGTGTCATCCTCCATGGGATCCTCCAAGTCCCCCGGCATGGGGAGTGCAGCTGTCAGGGGGGGTCTCTGCTGTGGGGCCCTCTGAAGACACCTACCTGGACAGGGTAGCTGGCTCCTGGCTGGAAGAGGACTGGCTGCCTGTGGGCTGTCTGAGGGAGTGGGGTCTCAGAGGGGCTGCTCCTCAGTGGTGGATCTCACCCTCCAGGAAACTGCACTTGGCCATGATGTACATCTCCCGGTCAGTGAGCTTGATAGCGGCCTGCCCAGATTTCTTGAGGTGTAGCTTTCCATACCAGGTGTGCATGTGCTTTCACCATCCAAGGAGTACTTCTGCAGTGTACCCCAGTCTCTCTGCCTTGTCTCTTCAAGCTGCCTGCTTCTTCTTGGTGTCCCGATACCGTCTGTGGCCCTTTCTCCAGAGGTACTCGTTCTCCCTCAGCCATTCCAGCACCTCTTCTTCATGCTCCTTGGAGACGGTGTACTGTTTCCTCTCTCCCTTCTCCTTCCCTTGCCTCTTCTTCCCTCTGGCAGGGGCTTGAGCAGGGACTTCAGGGGCTTGAGCAGCAGGGCCTTCAGGGGCTTGAGCAGCAGGGCCTTCAGCCTCAAGGCTTTGAGGGCCTTGGGGCTGCTCCACCACAGCAGCAGCAGCAGCAGCAGCTTCAGAGTCAGTGCCAGGGGGTGGGATGCTGGTTCTGGCCTTCTTCACCTTGCCAGGGCTTGAACAAGTAGGCACGGGCTTCCTCTTCTTGCCTGACTGACGAACCATGGTGTTCCTGCAAGATGCATGTGGCAGCACGTCTTTCCCCTGTATGCTGACTGCATGCGTGCTGCATCCTTTTATATCCGCGGGGCTGACACAATTCATACTCCCCGCATGCGCAGTGAACGCTTTGCATCCGATATACATCCATGCGGCATCCCCTTTGTTTCCCATAGGAGTCCGTGATGCATCTGCTTCATCCACTATGCACCCGCCCCTTCCACTATGCATCCGCTTCAAAATTCTCCCCCAGAACCCCTTCAGAGGTATCATCCACTTCCATCCACTTTCATTCGCTAGGCTTCCAATGAACATCCGTTTAACAACCCCACTACATACTACCCACATCCGTTCTTTTCCATTCTGTTTATGCAAATTTTTGCCACTTTTTGGAACGAATGACAATGGATGGAGCCACCTCCGAAATTTTGCTCCTCTGCTGTGTCCTTTATGCATACGTTTTGTATCCGTCGGTCAGTGGGACCGGGCCTTTATGGAAATTAAACAGACAGGCCTATAGCATGTCCTTTTTGGGTACTATCCCAGAACATTTGACCTCGACCTTGGTCTAGTGGATCTGAACCAAAATATCTAACTCAACCTAAGAAATCATCTTAGTCTGTAATTTTCTATGAGAAGGACAGCAATAAGTGCTAATATTACTGTCTGAGGAATTATTAGAAAAAAAGAGATATATCCCTAGCCTTGTTTATAAACAAAAGAAAAATAAATGATCACTTTTGTACCCAGTGATGGATGAATCCACTTCATGCATCAGGGGAACTGTCAACATGACAGAATTGTCCTGAAGATTGTGTTCCATGTTCCCACTGCAGGAAACAAAAAAATCAAGGATATTATATACTGTAATGTCTTTTCATCCAGGAGCTCATTATAATATTCATACCATTCCCTTCTATTCCCCCACCCAAACAACTCTGTGAGTTAAACTGGACTGCAAGAGATTAACTATCCCAAGTCACGTAGTAAGCTTTTACGGTTAAGGGTGAACTATAATTTAACTTTTCCTGGTGCTTCAACAGCTCCTTAACTACTACAGTGCACCGATCTTCATATCAACCAGGATGGAGAATCCTTAAGAGACCATTGGCTGGACCAATTAGATTAAGTACTCTCTCCCCATTCCAAATGGACTGATGCATTATCGAGAAATCTCATTAAGTTTTATAGAAGAACCAAAATCTTGCTAAAATATACAAATTTAAACATTCTAGTGTAGGCCCTCACAAGATTTTACAATTTCATGAGATTTTGAAAAAAAAATTTTTTTTTTAATTAGACGTGCAGAAGACTTTTTGAGGGGCAGAACTGATCTTTGCTATATATCTAAATTTTGGGGTCTGCTACATATCTTTAATATTAGCACTTGCCATTGTCAAATATATTCAACTATATTTCCATTCCCATTGCTTGAAATATATTCCCATTGCTTGGCAATGGAATGTGAAATGAACTTCCAGTGACAGTACTAAACAGATTAGTATGGAAATAACTTGTCTTTTGTAAATCAAAGCTGGTATTTTATACTGTGGTCAGCAAAAAAACTACAGTTAGTCAAGGTGTTTCCAGTCTAGCATAATTCAGCTTCTCAAACTTATTGCTGGTAATAGCCATGATACCACATTTTGTACTCCTTTCTCATTTCAGTCCTCATTATCCCTGGATAGGATGATGAATCCCCTACCTAATCCTCAGTAAACCATTGTAAACCCAGTCCAGATTTCTTCAGTTAGCCAGTTTGTCCAAAGACTAAGAAGTTACAGGGATTGCAGTTGAATACAGCTGTCCAGAGTCACCTGATAGTAACATAGGTGGCATATAAATTAAAAATAATTGGAATAAATAGATTTGGGAACACTAAACTGGAGATTAGTATGCAAAGGTAGTTGAATCAGTGCTCTGATGAATCTCTGCAGTTTGAAGTTAACACAGATTCATCTTAAAGCAGAGATCTAACAGTACATATATTGATACATTGATTATATGTTGAAGAGAATCTTTGATTTATAGATGTTGCCATTGATTTTTATTGGTTTTAATAATTTGTTTTACACTTCATCTTCTTCAAAACACCCAGGTCTCTGGAAAAGGCTCTAATGTTGGGAAGAGTGGAAGGAAAGAGACAGAGATAGAAGAGCATCAGCAAGGGGCAATGGGTGCATGATTGAAAGAATTGATAGGTGAAGTTAGGGATAAAGCATTATGGAGAAAATCTATACAGTAACTTGTGGCTATATAACCAATTAATCATTTCATGAATTTATATCTGATAGTAAGTTGTTTATCCTTCGTTCATTTTTAGTTGTACTCTTGATATTTTATTACTGAAATCGTAACTTAAAAATCTCTTGAGTGTGACAAAAAATCTAATACACACACTTACATAACTTGAATGTGTAAGGTCAAGAATTTGACATAATTTATTATTCCTATAGTAAGAAACTATATGAATATAAAATAGAATTCTTTATAGAATTCTTTATTGGCCAAGTGTGATTGGACATACAAGGAATTTGTCTTCCTTATATATTCATGATATATTCAGAGTCTTAACTATCATCTTTGTATTTTGCTTCATGCAATATGAGCGGGTTAGGGTTAGTGCCCTAATGGGAGGCTAGTGCCCAAATATACAAAACTCAGCAGGCAAATATTTATTTATAGAAATACTGAGGTAAATAACTCATCAGGTTGCCTAATCACCGGTATCTGCAAATGAAAACTGTTCTATATAGCAGCCTAGCATTTTATCTTTAAATATAGAGACATGTGGATTTTATACAAGGTAAAAATAGAGGAAATACAAAACTTTCCCCTTTTATGCAACTACTTTCAATATAATAAAGAAACAAAACAGTAGCCTTTGATTTAGAAATAAGGAAACCAAGATCAAAAGTTTGCCAAGGTGAGCAATGATCATTCCTATGCGATTCTCATCATTTCCTATGTCTACTTGCAAATAGGACTACTATTTTATGACTTAAATAATGAGACATGTGCACTATGTATTATGGTTTTCAATACATTCCGTGCCACCCATTATGAAGCCTCTATAGTAAATGGAGAGAGTTGGTTCAAGTTCTCTCTTCTCTCAAGACCAGACTTATCCATACTGCAAAGAATCCACTCTCACGAACTCCATGCAGAACTCATAAACTATCTAGACAATGAAGAAAAGGACCTACACATTGACTACAGAGCCGATTGCATCCATAGAAAGTCACACGACCCACAATGCCACATCCAACCCCTCCCCATCCAATCCAACTTCATTCAAAACTAGGCACATACACCCCTAACTACCTCAATTCCATCCACAACTGGCCTTAAATGCAAGCTACTCAATGCAAGAAGCCTTGTAAATAAAATACCTGAATTTCTCCTCTTACTAAATATGGTTAAATTCCACATTATATTTGTCTGTGAAACATGGCTCAATGCATCTCTCCCTGACTCCATTACCACAGGAATAGACTATCATGTTTACCGATCAGATCATGAAATCTGTAGAGGAGGTGGTGTTACTATCTTCTATAAAAAGTCCCTACATCTAAAAAACATCCAAGTTACCCAGGAGATTGCTATTCCTGAGACCATCATCTGTGAACTGTCCTTAAATATCACATTTTGGTTCTTCTATATTACAGAAAGCCTGATTGAACATGGAAACAAGCTAAATATACTACTAACATGGGCAGCATCCTGCTCACACGCTTTTATCTTTCTTGGTGACTTCAATCTACTTCATATTAACTGGACTCTTGACAAATGTACAACTGAACCCACACATGCAACCTTCTACAATGCAGTAACAAATCTGAGACTAGAACAACTAGTAACCAACAACACTAGACTTAACAACTGCCTCGATCTCATCTTCTGCAACAGTTTGAATTCAATTTACGGAATACAAATTAAAGAAC
Organism: Laticauda colubrina; assembly: GCA_015471245.1. Lineage (NCBI taxonomy): Eukaryota > Metazoa > Chordata > Lepidosauria > Squamata > Elapidae > Laticauda > Laticauda colubrina. Next base: position 4,206,760 of record BLBF01000019.1, on the reverse strand, counting down.
CCTTTTCCAACAGTGACCACAACATGATTCACTTTTGTCTCAACATATGTCCACACAAAAATCATCACAACGATGGAATCCCCAATTATAACTTCAAAAAAGGCAACTATGATCTTATAAACAAAGATCTCTTGTCCCTTGATTGGCAGTTTCTATTCTCTGCATGCAAAATTGTAGAAGACCATTATAATATATTTTTACTTGAAGTCAAAAGAGTCATCAAGCTATATGTACCATTAACAACTCCCAAAATCATAAAAAACAAATTACCCATAACAATAAGGAAGCTTCAATCCAAAAAGAAATCACTTTGGCGGAAAAACAAATCTAGTCACATTGCCAACTTCAAAAGCCAAAACAAAAATTTATGCCACCAGATAAAGATTGAATGCACCAATTATCACATTAAACAAGAAAAAAACCTTCTTCGCACCAATTCCACCCATGCTTTCTCCAATTTTGTAAACAACAAATTAAAGACTCAAGGTCCATCCCACCCCTGAAAGGACCTAATGGTAAAGACTGCAATGACGACACTATTAAAGCAAACCTCTTTAACACATCCTTTGGCTCAGTATTTGTAAACAGCAATGGATCATGCCCAGTATTTCCTAGATGAACCACAGACAACTACAATGATCTAATATATATCGATTTTAAAGAAGACAATGTTGAAAAAGCATTACACAATATAAAACCATCTCTGTCAATTGGACTGGATGGAATATGTGCCTACTTCTTCAAAAAGCTATCCACTGCCATAGCCAAACCTCTAAGCATAATGTTTGAAAAATCTTTCAGGACCAGCTCCTTACCAAAACTATGGTCACAAGCCATGGTCATCCCCATCTTCAAAAAGGAAGACCCCCCAGCTTAGTTGAAAATTACAGACCAATCTCTTTATACTGCATCACCTGTAAAGTCATGGGATCAATTATTAACCAATCCATCATCCTCCACTTAGAAACAAATAACCTATTCTCTAATAAACAATTTGGTTTCAGGAAAAAACTATAATCTGTAGATCTGTAATCTACAACTCTTACACTGCAAAAACATATGGACTACACAACTCGATCAGGGCAAAGCAATAGACACAATCTACATAGACTTTTATAAAGCCTTTGATTCAGTGGTACCCAACAAACTACTCCGAAAACTATAATCTTATGGTATCTCTGGACAACTGCATAACTGGATAGAAGCATTCCTGCCAAACAGACAACAAATGGTAAAATTGGGAGCGTCTTATCAAATTCTATACCTGTCAACAGTGCTGTCCCCCCAAGGCAGTGTTCTAGAACCAACTCTCTTCATACTCTACATAAATGACCTAGATGAATGATCAAGAGCAACTGCGTTCTCTTCGCTGATGATGTAAAGCTATTCAACACCACAGACAATACTGCTACCCTTCTAAAAGACCTTGAATATGTATCAGAATGGTCAGACAAATGGCAAATCTCAACAAATAAATGCTCTGGGCTACATATTGGCAAAAAAATAAATAAATCAGAAAATAAAATACAAGCTGAATAGTCAAGACCTTGTTGATGATCCAAACTCTGTCAAGGACCTTGGAATACGCATCTCTAATGATCTTAGTGCTAGGGCTCACTATAACTACATAGCCAAGTTAAGAGTTGTTAACCTTATCTAAGTAGCTTTTTCTCTGGTAATATTACACTGAGAGCATACAAAACATTTGCTAGACCAATACTCGAATACAGCTTATTAGTCTGGAACCCACATTACATATCTGATATTAACACAGCTGAAAAAGTTCTGGAAATATTTCACAAGAAAAGTTATCCACTTCTCTACTCGTTGCAGAATATCTTATGCCACCAGACTTGAAATTCTCGACCTAGAAAACCTAGAACTACGCCGCCTTCGGTCCAATCTAAGTATAGTATATAAAATCATACATTGCAATGTCCTACCTGTCAATGAATAATTCAGCTTCAACCATAACAATGCTAGAGCAAACAATAGATACAAAGTCAAGGATAATCACACCAAACTCAACTGCAGAAAATACGACTTCAGCAACAGAGTGGTCAATGTCTGGAATACTCTATCTGACTCTGTGGTTTCTTCACCAAACCCCAAAAATTTACCCTTAGATTGTCTACTATTGACCTCACCCCTTTCCTAAGAGGTCTGTAGGGGGTGTGCATTAGCGTACCAATGTGCCTACTGTCCCTGTCCTATTGTATTTTTTATTTTTTTATTTTTCTTATATGTATCCATGTATTCTTAACTATGTTTTTACTTATACCTATTATTTTGTAAGCAATTGACAAAAATAAATCAATAAAAAAAATCCCCCAGAGCACAAAAGATTTGTCTCTGCCAAGCTCAGAAGAAATCTGAAACTAGGATAAAAGAAGCCTAAGGTGAGGTGGGGAAGAGAACTATCTGTAAAACCTCAGTATCAAATTAAATTTGTCTGGCTTCTGAGTAAAATTATCCAACAGTTATTTCATGGAAGCAACAGTAAAGAATGATTTTACAGGCATGATTGAAAGCTATTTTTAAATTACATTCATGCATTAATGAGATAAATAATCTCATCTTGAAGATTATCTGGCTCTTGCCATAAGACACATTATAAAGAAGTCTAGTTATAACATCTGCAGCCAACTGTATCATCAGAGACAAATTTAACTCTAGTGTTCATGATATGATATATAAACTGCATGACTTCTAAATTTGATTGCAGCTGAAGGGCTTAAGAAGTCATATATAACCTAAAAAACCTGGATATTCTGTAAGCTGATCGGAAACCGAAAAATGTGTTTCTATCTTACATCTTAAGTCATGACAGAATGAAAAAGATTAAGAGAATATTTGGTCATTTTTAAAGCTGTTATCAGCTTTTGTGACAGAAACTTTCTGCGCATACGAACTGTATGGCAGATCTTAATAAATCATGAATGAAAAGCATACTCTGCTTTCCTTCATTGATCTGAATGGTAGTTAACTGATTCATTATCTCTATTTCAAATCTGTTTGCTTTTTCCTAATTTGCATGTTAGCAATTTGGCTGTAAGTAAGGCATATTTGGAGGCCCAAGTGAACTTATTACTACAATAAGTGTAGCCAGTGATGTAAAGTGAGGTGCAATATAAATTACTAAGAAAATATTCAAATGGAGAGCTTCTTGATGCCACTGTAATTAATACAAGAACAGAGCAAGCAATAGCCATTTTGAATATATAAAATGAACTTCAGAAAATAAACCATTTTAAGATTAGCAGTGTCAATCATTTAACATGCTGATTTACATAGCACTACTCTCCACTTTTCCACATGTAATTTTTTTTAATTCAGGGATTATCTAAAGCAGTTTGCTTTTCTACAATCCTACAACATTCCTACAATCCTACAATCTCAATTCCTACACTAACCCAGAGGTGGTATTCAGCCAATTCTCAGAGGTTCTGGCGACCTGGTAGCAAGAATTTGGCTTGAATCACGGAACTGGTAGCAACTTCTGGCTGGCCATGCCCCCAAACCAGTTCCCAGGTCGTTGGTCACTCAGTTGCCCTGCACACCCGATGCCTGCTCGCTCATGCAGTTTGCCAGCCCGTCGCTCGCCCTGCTCAGTCACTCCTCCCTTCCTATGTGGCAAGCTGGGCCCTCATGGCTTGCCTAACCTGACTTCCCCACGGGGTGCCTGCACCCCAACTAAGCAGCCCTGATCTGCCTGCCCTGCTCACAAGTAAGCCTGCATCATGCTAAGCCCTTGACCACCCCCTGGCCTTTCCAGTCCTCCCCCCCACTGCCCAGGACTTTCCAGGTGGGAGGAGGCCAAGATGGGGCATCTTTTTCAGGCCAGTCCATAGGGCAGGTGGGGGACAGCAGCAGCTGCAACACAGCTATGGGAAGCAGGCCCAGGAGTTCCCGGCCTCCCTTTCGGGGCACCCCTAACCATCGCCACCATCCCCTCAGCCCCAGCCCCAGCACAGCAGAGAAGGCAAATGGAAAGGCTTTTCATTCGCTTCCTCCCTGTCTTTCGGGGCACTGTCGTCACCGCCCATGTGCTTCGAAAGGGAGGGCAGATGGATGTTCCGGGGCTGCTGCTTTCTTCATTGTCCCACCGCTTGCTGCTCTGAAGTTTGCCCAATAAGTTCTTCCCAGAAAAGGTGTGTGTGAGAGAGTCAAGGAAGGAAAGGAAGAAAGGGAGGAAGAGCAACAAGGAAAGAGCAAGAAAGGAAGAAAGAGCAATAAAGAAAGAGGAAGGAAGAGAAAGAAAGAGGGGGAGAAAGAAAGAGAGAGAGAAAGAAAAAAAGAAGGAAGAGGGGGAGAGAGAAAACTCATTGCTATTATTTTTAATTGTTCCATTATTTGTCATATATTAATATTTTACACTGTCCCTACACCTAGAGTGATTTTATTGCCTTTCTTTTGCCCAGGTATTTTTCAGAGTTTACATGTCAATAGTCCAGAGCATAAATACAGGTGCATTTAACAGAGTTGAAAGGGACTATGGAGGTCTTCTAGTCCAACCTCCTGCTTAGGCAGGAAAACTGAGGGTGCCAAATTCTGAGTAGAGATCCTGGGAAAGGTGTCAGAATAACAGAATAGCACTTAGAAGGGACCTTCTATACCATTTCAGAGAAATGGTTGTCCAGTCTTTTGTTAAATACTTCCAGTGTTGGAGCACCCAGAACATCTGGTGGCAAGCAATTCCACTGGTTAATTGTTCATACTGTCAGGAAGTTTCTCCTTACTTTTAGGTTGCTTCTCTCTCTGTTCAGTTTCCATCCTGCTTTGGAAAATACATTGCCCCCCCTCTTTCTGTCAGCTCCCAAAAAGCCTGTGGCCTATCACCCTCTTAGGTAAAGCATGTGAGCTATTTCCTCCTTTCAGTGGTCCATCTATAGTACGTAGATAATAAAGTCAACAAAAGGTGGCCACCATTTTTACAGAGCTATAGATATGTTGAGGCTGGGTGTGACAAGGAATGGCTGGGAGGGGAACGGCCAGGCAAGGCACCCCTTGATGTGAGTGACATTGAGTTGGCCACACCTTCCAGTCACATGGCCACCAAGCCACACTCACACAGTCATGTGATTCTAAGCCATGGCCACCAAATAAGCTACGCCCACAGAACCAGTAGTAAAAAAATTTGAATCCCACTACTGCATTAATCCATTATGAATAAATGCAAATACAAATGTCCCAGAACACATTCTGGTGAGACAGAAATTCCCTGAGGGATGAGCTCCAGCATGAGACTGAAAGCTCGGAAGACTAAACCTCAGGTCCCAGTGACCAATCCAAATCAGATCCTGCAACTAATGTCATTCCTCATTCCCAATCATGCTATTTGCTAGGTTTTCTTTACAATGAAGAAATGATTTCTAAATTCAGTTATTAACTACAAACTTAATCATACTTGGAGAACATTCATAAAAATCAAATGTTATGCACCAAATAGAGCTAATTTTGGATTTAATATGATATATATGCTCCCTGAAATAATCTTACTTAAATCTTCTTTCAAACCTCTCATTTATAAATTTTTGGTAGAATCAGAGAGAAATTGAACGAAAAATATAGCCTTTTTAAAATAAGCTTTAGTTGTTGTTCAGTTCTTATTCATGTCCACTCCTTTGTAACCCAATGGATCACAGCAGGCCAGGGATCCCACAATCTGCCCAAACTCCTGTCCACTGCATCAATGATACTATCTAATCATCTTATCATCTGCCATCTCTTCTTCTTTTGCCTTCAATCTTTCCCAACATCAGGGTCTTTTCCAATGAGTCCTTTCTTCTCATTTGGTGGCCAAAGTACTTGAGCTTCATCTTCAGTATCTGTCATTCCAAAGAATAGTCAGGATTGATTTCCTTTAGGATTGACTGATTTGTTCTCCTTACAGTCCAAGATATTCTCATAAATCTTCTCCAACACCACAATTCAAAAGTATTAATTCTTTGGTGCTCAATCTTCCTTATGGTCCAACTCTCACAGCCATACATTACTATTGGAAAAACATAGCTTTGACTATATAGGCCTTTGTCGACAAGGTAATGTCTTAGCTTTTTAATATGCTGTCTAGCTTTGCCATAGCTTTGCTACCAAGGAGCATGCATCTTTTAATACTATATTCTCTTTACGTCATATTTCACTGACATAAATATACTGAAACAAAGCACTATACTATATACCTGGCTATAATTTCTCTTTAGTTGCTTAGGATCAATAAAGAGCATATTACTGAAGGAAGTTTCTTATATTGGGAAATCTTGGACAATAGGGTCCCAAAAGTTCCCATATCTATTGATATGAGGATATTAGCATTAAATTAAACAAGATGCTGTTTAATTTCACATAATGTCCCAAAATACTGTAGCTTTATAAACATGGTTGTCCAGATGAGTTTGGGCTGTCAAAATTACCAGCCAGCATTTTGTGCCTGTCTACACAAGCTGTGAAATCTAGGAACTTTAGTCTTAGATTTTCTGGGAAGGTTGAAGACTGTGATAACTGCAGTGGAATAGTATGGCAAATTTAACTGATAAGTACAGTCATCTAGTGTTGTGTGGCTTGGAGAACTAAACTGGCATTTATTTTTAATGTGAATCTACTGCATATGACATTGATAGACTCTTCCCTAATTGCTACGTATTGATTTAACTTCTGAGGCTATGTATTTGTTATCCAATCCCAGGAATGTAAAGAAGTCATGTGTTAGGTCACAGATATAGTCCCAATGTGCCGCAACAATGGAAACTAAATATGAAATCTGTATTACCTCTGAGCAGATACAAGGAATGAAAGAATTTCTTCTTCCCCGGACAAATGGCTTGTGTCAAAAATAACACTGAATTCATACTAAGGGAAACAGAAAGCAACATTTAGCACTTTTTGGATATTCGAATAAGCATGATTTCTATTTGAATATCTTATATACAAATGCATGAAGTTTGGGAAACAAAGTGAACTTGAATTATTAATATATGAAGGTAGATATAATTGCAATTACAGAAACTTGGTGAGATGAAACCTATGTCTGGAACATACTGATAGAAGGATACAAACTGTTCAAAAACAAAAACAAAAAACAACCCAGACCCCGTAAAAGAGGGGGTGGTATTGCATGGTATGTAGAGGACCACTACATTGTTACAGAAATGCATGGAACCGAAAATGAAAACTTCCTAGAATGCATATGCATCAATATAAAAGAAAAAAAGAATGACATGGTCATAGGTGTATATTACAGGCCATCCAAACAAGAAGAAGAAAATAGATGTACTTTTTGCCAATCAACTAACAGATATATGTAGAAAACACACTACAATAGTAATGGGGGAGTTCAAGTACCTTGATAACAATTGGAAGACTAATTCTGCACCAAGTAAGAAATCAAATAGGTTCCTGGCCAACCTATCTGACAACTTGTTGTCCAAAAGGTAGAGCAGGGAACTAGACAGCCATACTGGACTTAATACTTACAGAGAAGAAATTGTAGAAGTTGAAACTGCAGGAACCTTGGGTGAGAGTGACCATGTGGTACTAGAATTCAACATAATACAAACACAAGCAATTGAACATAATGACACCTGAGGCTTAGAGTTTAAAAGAGCTGATTTTAACAAGCTTAGAAAGAACTTGGGAAAGATTCCTTGGATGAAAATTCTTAAGGGGAAAACAACTCAAAAGGCTTGGGAAACTCTGAAAAATATGATCATAAAAGCCCTGACAGGATCAATACCACCAAGAAAGAAAAACAAGAAATCTAAGAAAAAACCAGCATGGCTGCACAAAAATCTCTCTGACAAATTGAAACACAAAAAGGACAAGTACAAAAAATGGAAAGAGGAACGCACAATGAAGGCAGAATATCAGCAGATAGCAAGAATCTGCAAAGATGAAGTCAGAAAAGCAAAGGCTCAGAATGAACAAAGACTTGCAACAAAACTCAAAGGTAATTTTAAAAAAGTTTCCTCCAACACATAAATAACAAGAAAAAAAGCAAGGAAACACTAAAGAGAGATGACGGCAAGGAAGTAACAGGAAAAAGAGTGAAAGCAGAGCTGTTTAATTCATTATTTGCATTGGTCTTCATGCAAAAAGAAACTATAGCCCAACCTACCAAAAAACTAATTGTAAAAGACAGATTATAAATAAACGTTAAAATGGAACTTTCGGTTTGCTTGTCGTCAGAGCAGAATCTAGCAACCTAATTTGAGAATTGCCCGGAGGATTGAGGGGAGGCACAATTCCCCTCCCTGACAGGAAAAATCCCTTCCAAAAGCAAGTGATAGCGGTTAAAATGGCCACCACGAAGACGCAGAACAGCCCAGGAAATTAAGACTATGCTGGAATGGAAAAGTTGCAAGCAGAGTGTGAACCAGGCAAAATGCATGGATTTTGAAGTACCCTGGTATTAAAAATAAAGGACTATATTGGAGAAAAGTGTGTGGAAGCTGCGACCAGAGAAAGTGAAAAGGAAATTGGATTTTATAAAATTGGCTTGAATTATTGTATTGGATTAATTTGGAGAAGAAAATTTAAAGGAAAATATTTGAACACAACAAAGGTTTAGAAATTAAACTGGACAACTATTGGATTATTGGCACTTAAAGGGCATAACTAAATGCTGAAATTGAGTGTGTTGAAATGAAAATAATAGCTAGTATTTAAATTAGTGAACTTAATAAAAGTACTATATTTAGCAAAGAAAGTTAAGGAATGAGTGGATTGTGGAAAAGGCTCAAGAGCGCCACTTGATAATACAGGAAAAACATCAGTGACCTTTTTAAAAAAAGTGCTTGGTCTTTCTAAAAAAATTGGACTTTGGAACTTGAAAGTAAAAGAAACTCCATTATAAAAAATAAAAACCCTAGAAAGTGACAATAAATACTACAAAGGGAAAGATATTTGAAAATATTGACTTAGAACCATCCGGTGATTGTGGAAAACAGTTGGGAAAGGGCCTACTTGAAGATCTGGAACAAAGACTTTAGGACATTGATTGTTGAAAATAAACTGAAAAGACACTGGCTGAAATAATATACTGGACTTTGGGGTTGAATGCATCTATTAAGGAAGAGGAAAGAAAAGGAAAAAAGGAGAAGATATAATGGATGAATTATTTGTTGAAATGAGATTGAATTTGCAAGATATAAGGGAAATGATGAAAATTAGATTTGAAATGTGTAATTACAAATTACAGAAATTAGACATGGCGACCCAGCTTGTAGAAGAACAAAGTAAACCAGAGGGGGAGGAGTTTAACAAAGAAGCCAGTTTTGAAGAACAAAGGGATCAACATTTATTTAAGCAGGGGGAAAAAGGAATTAAAATTAAAAATGTATGGTCTGATGTGAAAATAAAAGGGAAAATGATTCGAAAAATGGAAAAAAGGACAGGGAAAAAGCTAAAAAAAGAAGTTCAAAAGAAAAATTGAAAGGGGGAAGTAGAAAAAGTTAGTAATTGGAATGAGAAATAGAGAGGAATAAGAATGGGGTAAAAGTGAATAAAAAGAAAGGACCAGAAAATAAAGAGAAACAGGAAGCAAATGAGGATGAAAAGAAATTACATTGTGAAAAGAGCGAGAGACAATGGGTGAAAAAAAATAAAAGTTAAAATAAATAAAAAAAAATAGTTAAGAGAACACCTGTATGATCTTGTTGAATACAAATAACCAGGACCTGGTGGATTACATTCCAGAGTTCTTTTTTTTTCCAATAATTTTTACTGTTCTTTTTCAACTTTTACACATTTTAACCTTAATATTAACAGTACTGTGCCATCATTATTATATAAAGCAATCTCATGTAAATATCTACATTTATATACAGTCAATATATATAAGATATATTTCTTATCTTCGTTATCTTTATTTCTATTGTTCAATTGTCCCAAATTTTTTAATACTCTGACTCTTCTTTATCTTTTAATTTTAACGACAATTTATCCATTTCAACACAATCTAGAATTTTTTGAATTACTAATTCCTCTGAGGGTGTATTATTTTGTTTCCAGCATTATGCATATACTATCCTTGTTGCTGTCAATATATGTAGTAAAATGTATTTAATCTTTTTTTCGATATTTCTCTTTAATTACTCTCAACAAAAACAACTCTGGTTTAAACTCTGTTCGATCTTCCACTATTTCTTGTATCCATCTCCATATTTTCATCCAGTATTTTTGGGCTTCCGGGCATGACCACAGCATATGATAAAAGGTACCTTGGTTCCATTTGCATTTCCAGCATGTCGGATTCATGTTAGGGTACATTTTGGGCAATCTCATTGGTGGCAAATGCCAACAATAAAACATTTTGTACATAATTTCTTTATAAGCTGATCTTGTTAATGTGTAATTTTTGTTCCAAATATTTTCCCAATCTGCTAAATCTATATTATGTCCAATATTTTTTGCCCATGCTATCATATCATTATTTCACATTTTTTATTTATTGTATCATGAATTGTCAATTAAGATTGTCAAAAGCCTTTTACTACTTCTTCTTCCAAAGCAACTTTTAATAAGTAATTGTACATTTTTGTTATGAATTTCTCTTTGGGGCCTATTAAAATTTTATCTAATTGTTGCAGTTCAATATGTAATCCAAATTTTTCTACATCTTTTTATATCTAGTTTGTAATTGGAGATATGGCCACCAATCTGTACACATACCCTGGTCTTTTAATTCCTGATTTGTTTTTAATTTTACCTGATTATCTAATATTTCTTTGTATCTGATCATTTTGCCTAAATTCAATGTTGGGATATATCATTGCTTCCATAATGGATAACCAGGCCAGTATTTTCATGTAATGTTTTCTCCTAATTTTATTCCAAATCTGTATCAATGAATCTCTCATATAATGAATATAAAAATATGTTTTCTTCTTACTTTTTTTTCCCATAGAAAGATGTACCACCCCATCTGTAGCTCATGACCCTCGAGAGTTAATATCCTTTTATTACTCAAATTGATCTATTCCTTGATCCATATCAATGCTGCCACATTATAATAGAGTTCCCAGTTTGGGAACCCAAAGCCACCTCTACTTCTACTATCCTGTAACGCTATTAATTTTATTCTGGTTTTCTTTCCTAACTATATAAATTTTAATATAATTTTGTTCTGTTCCATTAAAAAAAAAATGTCTAATATTATAGGGATTGTCTGAAATCAGTATAATAATTTGGGTAAAATATTCATTTTAATCGTGGTGACTATCCCTAATAATGATAATTGTAATTTCCCCATAATTCCAAATCTTTATTTGTTGCAATAATTTCATATAATTATTTTATTTTATCATTGAACACCTCACAGTTAGCCATATTCCTAAATATTTGACTTTCTTTGCAATTTGGAGTCGTATTACCCTTTCTAATTCTATTTTCTGTTCTTCCGTTAAAGTCTTAGTTAACATTTTAGTCTTTTCTCTGTCAATTTTAAGACATGATACTTCTCCATATTTTTCTAATTCTCAAATTAAAGTATGTCCTGTCTCCAATGGGTCTTCTATGAATTTATTCCTCTTTTTTAAATCTGGTTCCTTTTATATCTGGATTCTGTTTGATTCTAATCAATAAAATTTCTAGCATGAGGATGAAAATTAGAGGTGACAATGGACAACCCTGTCTTACGCCCTTCATTATTTTAAAGGTTTCTGTATTTAATAATATACTCACCTTTTGGGTAGAATATATCGCCTCTATCATTTTCTCAAACTTGTCTCCTAATTTCACATTTTTAATTTATTGTATCATGAACTGCCAATTAAGATTGTCAAAACCCTTTTGTGCAACCAGAAAAACAAGCACTGCTTATTTTTCTGGATGGGCCTCATAGTATTCCAATATATTTATTATGATTCTTGTATTGTTTCTGATTTGTCTTGTTGGGAAGAATGCATTTTGGTCTTGTTGTATAGATTCATTTGATAACTTTTTCAATCTTTCTGCTACTATTGTTATAAATATTTTATAACTGGCATTTAATAATGATATTGGCCTATAATATTGAATTTGTTTGTTATCTATACGTTCTTTTAGGATTAAAGAGATATATGCCTCCCTCCACGAGTCCGGAATTTTGCTTCCATCAATACATCATTGTGAATTATTGGTTCTATCGGTTCACTCATCATTTTATATATTTCCCCCGGAAGCCCATCTGGACCTGGAATTTTATTATTTTTCTGCTTTTTCATTGCTTGTTTCAGTTCCGTCAGTGTTATTTTCTTACTTAACATTTCTCTCATTTCCTCTGTTATTGGCAAAATAGCTTCCCCTTTCGAGTAATCTCCTATTTTTCTCCTTCACTATTTTTTCAAATTTATAAAGGCTTTCAAAATATTTACAAGTAATCTTCTTTTTCTCTTCCATCATATCTTCTAACTTCTCATTTTCAACCTGGAGCTGATATACTATCCTTTTCTCTCTCTCTCTCCCTCTTTAATTTATAGGACATCTATCTCCCTGGTTTATTCACCTGTTCGAAAAAGTTTTGCTTTATAGATTTTAAGTTCCTTACAATTTCTTCTTGATCTAAGATATTTAGTTTATGTCTTGTTAGAATTCCCTTTAGAATTCATTTAATTCCCCTTTAATTTGATCATTCTGTGGTTTAATTTGCAATTGTGTTTCTAAATTTTTATTTCCTCCTGTAATGTATTATGTTGTCTCTATTTCTCTTTGTTGCTCTTTGCTGTATAAGCTATTATGATTCCAAATGTGTAAGTTTTCATAGTGTCTCATAGATTTTGTAGTGATGTGTAATTAAAAAAGCTTCTTCCAACATATAAATAACAAGAAAAAAATCAAGAAAACAGTTGGTCCATTAAAGAGAGAGATGGCAAGGAAGTAACAGAAAACAGAGGGAAAGCAGAGCTGCTTAACTCATTCTTTGCATTGGTTTTCACACAAAAAGAAACTATAGCCCAACCTACCAAACAAATAATTGTAAAAGACCGACTAGAAATAAAAGTTAAAATAAGTTTTAAAAATAGTTAAGAGATCTTGATGAATACAAATCACTGGGACCTGATGGATTACATTCCAGAGTTCTAAAGGAGCCGGCAGAAGTCTCCGAACCATTGCACCATATCTTTCAAAAATCCTGGAGCATAAGGGAACTACCAGAGGATTGGAAAAGAGCTGCTGTGGTTCCCATCTTCAAAAAAAGGGGGGAGAGGGGAAACAGACCCAGGAAACTAATCAGCCTAACATCAACACTGAGGAAGATCCTGGAAAAGATAATTTTTAAAAAACAGATCTGCCAACCTCTAGAAACAAGGAACGTAATAACTTGAAGTCAGTATGGGTTTGTTAAAAACAGATCATGCCAAACTAATCTTATTTTATTTTTCAACATAGTGACTAAATTAGTGGACCAGTGAAATACTGTGGACATAATACACTTCAGCAAGACATTCAACAAAGTAGACCACAACCTACTTCTTGGTAAGCTAGAAAAAAATTGGATAGATAGCATCTCCATCAGATGGCTTTGTAACTGGCTGACAAACTGTACTCAACAAGTAGTCCTTAATGGGTCTAAGTCTACATGGAGGGAAGTAAGCACTGGGGTACCACAAAGTTCCTTCTTTGGCCCAGTACTCTTCAATATCTTCATAAATGACTTAGATGAGGGAATAGAAGGGGAACCTACCAAATTTGCATATGATATTAAACTGGCAGGAATAGCCAACACCTTAGATGATAGGCACAAAATCCAGATGGATCCTAACAGACATGTACACTGGGCCCTAACAAAACAAAATTCAATGTAGAGAAAAAGACACTTACATTTAGGTAGGAAAAAACAAACATACACATATAGACTGGATGAAACCAGGCTTAATAGCAGTAACTGTGAGAGGAATCTTGGTGTCTCAATGGATAACCAATTAAATATGAGCCAATAGTGTGCAGTGGTAGCCAAAAAAGCCAATGTAATTCTAAGTTGCATGAACAGAGGGATACAATCAAGATCAAGTGAGGTACCACTGTATTACCACTCTGTAAAATCTTAGTAAGACCACATCTAGAGTATTACATCCAATTTTGGTCACAACATATAAAGCATATGTTGAGACTCTAGAAAGAGTGCAGAGAAGAACAACCAAGATAGCAGACTGGAGGCTAAAACATATGATGAACGGTTGCAAGATCTGGCCATGGCTAGTGAAGAAAAGACCCGGGGGGGAGATATAATAGCAATGTTCCAATATTTGAGGGGCTGCAACAGAGAGGAGGGGGTCAAAGTACTTTCCAAAGCACCTAAAAGCCAGATAAGGAATGATGGATGGAAATTTAACAAAGAGAGACTCTACCTGGAAATAAGGAGAAATTTTCTGAGTGAGAGCAATCAACCAATGGAACTGCTTGCCTTCCTTCAAAAGCTGTAGGAACTTTATCACTGGAAGCTTTTAAGAAGAGACTGGACTACCTTCTGTCAAAGATGTTGGATCAGCTTGAACAGGGAGTTGGACTAGATGACCTACAAGGTGCCTTCAAACTCTGTTAATCTGTATCTGCATCTTCCATTTATTACATCATTGCATTTTTCCAAAAATATATATTCAACATAATTTAATCATATTCCAAATTTGAAATCTCTACACATTTACAAAGATGAGAAATCATATGTCGATATCTTTCTGTGTATATCTCCAATTGTCCCACTCTGACTAGGCATAATAAACACAAGGAAAATATTTCTTTGGCTCACCCAGAGTTATATTGTAAATTTATGTGTATAAATAGTGGTCAGCAAGGGATTCACCAATTGAATCACTGCACACAAATAATATAAAATAGATACTAATCACTCAAAAGTGGAGCTTTAAATTTTACCTTTTCTGCTGGCTTTTTCCAAAGAAAGCTGATTAGTATTGCTATCATTTAGCTCAGTGGTCACCAACTGATGGGCCGTGGCTCACTGGTGGGCCATGAGAAAATTTTGGTGGGCAAAATTTATAGACAAATCTCACCCCAAGAGCACCCCCCAAAGCAATTAATTCAGGCTGCACAGAAACACAAGGCTGCTTCGCCCACATGGCCCGCGGGAACCCTCCCCGCCCACTCACTCCTTACCCGGCAAACTTGTTTGCTAAGTTGCTATATTTCCTTTTTCCAACCATCATCTGTTCTGCTGTGCTGGGAGATTTAGATTAGCTAAGCAGAGCCGAACCTCCCTTAGAACTGAAGGTTTGCTTTCAAGTAAATTCAGTGCAGAATTTCAGTGCAGGCAAGCAAATTTGAGACTGAGCTAGCCAATGGCAGATAGATAGATCACTCAATGATTCTGTGAGCAACTCAAATCTGCCTGCTTTGCCTGATTTTGGATAAAAGTTGCTTTTTATATACATAAAAAATTCAATATTTACATATATGGTGTGTTGTGAGTTAATTTTATGAGTTTGCTTGCAAGCAAATTTTGTGTGACAGACTGAGCTAGCCAATGGCGGATATGATAGATTTCTGAATGAATCTGTGATTCTGTGAGCAACTCAATCTGCCTACCTGCTTTGCCTAATTTTGGGTAAAAGTTGCTCTTTTTATATAAAACATTCAATATTTATATAAATATTTATAATATTTAATACAAGCCATGCCCAGTACAGTCACATAACCACAAAGTCACACCCATAAATTAGGCCATGCTCACATAACCGGTTAGTGGTCCCTGGGATTTAAAATTATGAGTTTGGGGGTACATGAGGTCCAAAAGGTTGGTGACCCCTGATTTAGCTGACATACAAATCAGAACTATTTTTATAAGCCTGTCAAGGCCATAGTGCTTCAACTATGAGGTTCATCTTTGAAATGTTTTGATAAAACAAATAATTCAATCAGGATTTTACAATCATAATAAAAACTGAATATACTCATTAATATTTCAGTAATATACTGAAAACATTTGTCACTGACATCTCACGTTGAGGTAACACCCAAAACTAAAAAGAAAGATGAAATGTCCGCAGTAAGAGCTTTCCAGAGTACCCATATCTTTGTCCTTTATAGATCTATTAGCTTTGATCTAGCCATGATACTGGTGGAGAGAAAGCATGTTTGTTTGATTTATAACTTTTCTGAAACCCAAATCTACTAGAAGAAATTATGCTTAGGAAAAGTAACAAATTATGAATATAATATTCAACTTACATATGCAGTAAAAGCAGGAGTATT
The DNA here is from genome assembly GCA_015471245.1 of Laticauda colubrina. NCBI lineage: Eukaryota > Metazoa > Chordata > Lepidosauria > Squamata > Elapidae > Laticauda > Laticauda colubrina. The sequence continues at coordinate 4,190,578 of BLBF01000019.1, read as the reverse complement.
TCTTTGCTAAACTTAAGTGACAAGGATAGGAAGGGAGCAAAAACAACAACAACAACAACAAATGAAAATCTAGCTATGCTTATCAAAAAATGATTTGATTCAATTGGAGACATACATAATCAATTTCAAATATTGGAACTATTTAAAGATAATTATTTTTAATTTCAGCACAATTGTTTTTTCCCTCCCCGGAATGAAAAATGATGCTCAAGGACTTATCTAATTAATTTTCCTGCCTTTTGGTATTTTGCATATTGACAATGGAGTGTGGGTGCTATTTGTTATTATAACTCAAGGAGCAAAGTCTCTCAAACTGATCCAGCACTGAATTAAGTTTCAAAACATTCAGAAACACTTTCAAAATATAACAGCATAATCTCCAGAGTTTATTTAACAAATGCAACAAATAAAAAGTTGAAAAGAAAGGGACTTCCGGTGGTCAGGTCACAGCGGAGCAGAGCAGGAGAGCTATCTCTGTAATCCTGTATTCGAATTTTCATGCTTGGAAGCTCTCAGAGGCATTGTGAAGCTTGGACAAACACATGAACCAGAAGGGAAAGCCTAGGAGCAGAGTGGAGAAAAGAAATCTCCCACTGTGACGAGAGGAAACCCCTTGAATTCGAAAGAAACACGGCATCTACAGTGGGTCCAAAGCTGTGACAGCCAGCTGTGATCGGGAAGCAGGAAAATGGATCAACATAAGATATCAGAAGAAGAACGGCAGACTGGGACAGTTTTTGAGAGGTGAGAGAAGAGAGCCATGTGAAAGACTTCGACAGAGGAAGTCTCCTAAGAGAGTGAATACAGCGGCTAACTGGTGGGGGATAGTGGAGTGAAAGGGAAAGGAGGAAACAGAACAGTTTGACAGCTGAGAGAGAGAGCACCACAGAAGAAAAGATTGAGACTCTGTGAATAAAAACTTAAAATTTCTATGATTTGGATTGATTACTAGCAAGCAGAAAAGAGACATTAGAGAGAACAATTGGAACTTTAATGGAGAACTGGGTACTTATTATTGACAGACCAATCGAAGAATAAGTACCCGCCTGGATGAACACAAAAATGCAGTAAAAAAGCTGGAACACACTTCCTCACCAGTCCAACACATGAAAGCAACAGGTCATAGCATCAACTTCAATGGCACCAAAACCCTAGCCACTATAGAAAACCCCAACCACAGAATCATCAGAGAAGCCATAGAGATTGAAAAAAGACCTGAAAGCATGAATAGAAGAGATGACTCCACCAGATTGTCAATCATTTGGAAGCCTGCACTCTCAAATAGAAAGATCTCCACACCACAAGCCAGGCAAACACCTGGGCACAAACACACTCCACCTGATACCTTCAGCTCAAACACACCCCAACCAGGCACCCAGATGAAACCTAGCTTCCTAATAGATAATAGCCGTCCTTTCACGCGAAGCCAAGCTGCATTGAAAGCCTCCAACACAGGAACACAGTGTTGCCAGCCAATCAAAGCCACAAAAAAGACAGAAGAAATTAGAAACACCAATCAAGAAGAACACAGCAAACTCCAAGACCAATAAACACAGACCAAGACTCCCAACCAATCAGGATGAAGAAAAAAACCATTCTGACTCAGCGGTAGGCTAGCCTCAAATTAAAACTGATACGGCTGTGATAGCCTGACTCACAGACAAACTCAATACAGAAGCCTGATGATGGCAGATGAGATTCTGTCAAAAGGTTGCTACAACTTTAAAAGCACAACTACAATGACGTGGGATAATACCCAAAGGAAGCTGAACAGCATATGTATGTATGTATGTATGTATGTATGTATGTATGTATGTATGTATCTATATGTATAGGTATATGTATAGGTATATATATTTGTTTTCTGAGGTTTTCGCGGGTATTTGTATGTGGATCTTTGGAAGTATTTTGGCGACGTTTCGAAGAAATCTCATTCGTCATCTTCAGGCTTGTGTCTTCGGCTTTGTGCTTCTCAGAGTAATGTGAGCTTGCAGCTGTTTTTTCCTTTTAACTGCCGGTGGGGGTGCGACTTGACTTGGTGGGGGCTTGGTTATGTTCTGATTGGCTGGGGTTATGTTCTCATTGGTTGAGGGCCTGGCTGTGATCTGATTGGTTGGAGGGTTGGCTGTGTTCTGATTGGCTGGGGATGTGTTCTGTTCAGGTGGGGGCTTGGCTGTGGTGGTAGCATCTTCCAAATAGCTGGTAGGCAGGAGGCATCATCTCTTTTATTCATGCTGTGTGGGTGTTTTTCTAACTCTATGGCTTCTCTGATTATTCTGTTGTTGAAGTGTTCAGTTTTGGTGATAGTTCTAATATTTTTAAAGTCAATCTCATGTCCTGTGGCTTTGAGGTGTTGGACAGAGAAGAGGTTGGTTCTTCTTTTTTGATTGAGTTTTTGTGTTCTTCAATGCGTGCACTAATTTTTCTGTTGGTTTGACCGATGTATGTGGTAGTCCAGGCGGTACAAGGGATTTCGTATACTCCTTGGTTTTCTAACTCGATTATGTCTTTAGGGTTTCTTAGGAATGGTGGATATTTTTCTGTTTGTACAGATTGCTGTCTTAATGTTGTGTTTTTGGAGGATCTTGCTGATTTTGTCTGTAGTGCCTTTTATATATGGGAGGAGGGCCTCCTGTTTGGAATATGAGTCTCCTAACAGGTATTTCGGTTAGAAATATATAAACCAGGATAAACATTTTAGTATTATCTCTTTAAGGGAATGTAAGAGCATGCCCTTGAGTGTGGTTTCTCAAACGGGGAGAATGTTAGGAATATGAGTCTCCTAACAGGTATTTGGGTATATAAACCAGTATATAAAGTATACTGTATATAAACCAGTATATAAAGTATATAAAGTTTATATATAAAGTATATAAACCAGGATAAATAAACATTTTAATACTATCTCCTAACAGGGAATTACCTCAACACTGGTTATGGGCCCAGGCCATACCAGGCTCAGATAACTGAGAATTAGTGTGAATGCACAGTACTGTATACAGATAGCTGTTTACTGTTTAATTGTGGTTTATTATCCTGGTAAAGATGGCAAAGTCACTTCAACATGTCTATCACTGATAACCCAGTTGAATGGAACAAACCATGTTTCCTAGTCTATGAAGTGCAGTCTACTTCAACATAAAGAAGGTATATGGAATGTAGTTCAAAATCCACCAGATGTAAATGCTTGGGATCCAGATAATGAGGATGATGCCAAGAAGATTGCTGACTTTACAAAGAACAATGAATGAGCTCTTTGTATAATTGGACTAACATTGAGTGACCAGCAGCTAGTCCATATTCATGGAGAAGAGTCTGCTGCTAAGTGTTGGGAGAATTTGAAGAGGATTTATGTTCGTGACAGTGTAGGTGCACACGTACATCTTACACACAAACTGTTTAGAGCACGTCTTCTGAAAGGTGGAGATATGCTAGCTCATTTAAACTTCATAAAAAGAACTTTTCAAGAGCTCCATGAAAAAGAACTAATATTTTCAGAGCTGCATCAAGTTTACATCATTCTTTCCTCATTGGATGAAAATTATGATGACTATTTATCTTCACTGGAAGTCCTGCCCAGAGATAAACTGACATTAACTGACATAACTGGAGGGTTGTTAGAAGAAGCAAGAAGATGGCAAGATAGAGACCAACTGAGAAAGGAACAACCACAAGAAGAGGATTTATCTTCAACTGCCTATACTATTAGGAAATGTTTTGCTTGTGGGGCTAGGGGACATACAGCTAAATTCTGTAAGAAGGGAAAAAAACAGAATACTGGCAAACACCAGAAGGCCAAAAAGAATGTTAGTTTAGCAATGTCTAGCAATTCAACTGTAAACAATAATTTGTGGGTTGTTGATAGTGGAGCATCACAATGCATTACTAAAGATAGAAACAGGTTTATAAAGATGTCCACGAGTAAACAACATGTATCACTGGCAAATGGATGGAAGATTAAAGCATCAGGTGAAAGTACTGCATATTGTTCTTGTATAACATTTAACCATATTATATGTACCTAAACTGAAATTTAATTTGCTATCAGTAAGGGCTTTAGTTAATCATGGTTATGTAGTAACCTTTAGGGGAGATAACTGTATAATAGAGAAAGAGGGTAAAAGTGTTATTGCTACTTTAAAAAATGGTTTATATGTAATACATAATAATCAGTTGAAGATGACTAACTCAGTTTATAACAATGTTAAGCTACATGATGAATGCATACATTTACTACATAGACATCTAGGGCATATTAATTTCAAAATGCTCAAACAAACTGTTCAATTGTCAGAGGGAGTAAAATTGACACCTTGTACTAAGTATTTACACTGTAATGCTTGTAGTCAAGAAAAGAGTAAAGTTACTCCAGCAAACAGACTAAAAGGATTTAAGACCAAAAACCTTTAGAGGTTATGTTTGCTGACATAATTTGTCCTAAGAAACCAAGTTTAGGAGGTGCCTGTTATATTTTGAGTATTATGGACGATTACTCAAGATATGGTTTCTGCTACCTTATGAAAAATAAAACAGAAACATTCCAACATTTCTTTAATTGACTGAGGTTTGCTGAAAAAAAACTGAAAAGTAAAGTAATTACTTTAGTAACTGATAATGGGACTGAATTTGTAAACAAAAGATTCCAAAATATACTGAAATTGGCTAGTGTGGAGCATAAACGTTCTGCACCTTACAGACCAAAACATAACTCGTTTATAGAACTAAGAGGGTAAACATTACAAGCCATGACTCGCACTATGTTATCTGACTCAGGTTTACCTGAAACATTGGTGGGGTAAGGCCATAATGTGTAGTAACCATGCTTTAAATAATGTAGTAAATACAACAACTGGAGAATTGCCATTCACTCATTGGCATGGCAGAAAACCAAATTTAAGTTACCTACACACATTTGGAGCTCCAGCATGGGTGCATATTGCTGGAAATTGAAAAAGAGTCTTTATGGTTTAAAGCAATCAGGATATGAGTGCAACCAATGTATAGTTAAAGAATTATCTAAAATAGGCTTTCTAGCTGAGATGGCTGATCCATGTTTGTTTAAAAGAGAAAATAATGGTATAATTTCATTATTGCTATTATTTACTGATGATATAGCATTAATCACCAAAACTGAACAAGAAGCTACTGAGATAATTTCACTATTGGAAAAGAAATTTAAAATAAAACAATTAGGAGAAATTAAATAATATCTTGGTTTGAAGATAGATAGAACGAGTGGAGGATACAAAATCTCACAGGCAGATAAATTTAACCAATTACTAAAAAGTTATAAAATGGAACTTTGTAAGCCGGCTAAAACACCAATGAGCCAGGAGTTTAGCCATAGTGATGTTCAAATTTTTGATAAGAACATCTATCAGTCCTTGATTGGTAGTTTATCTTATCTCAGTAATTGGTCAAGGCCAGATATTGTATACAGTGTTCATCAATTAGCGAGATTTAATGCTGAGACAACTGAAAGGCACTGGCAAGCTGCTAAACGTGTGTTAAGATATCTGAAACAGACAATACATTATGCATTGTATTTGGAGCCAAAAGATGAACTGAATTTGACTGCATATGATGATGCAGCTTTTGCTACAGACATAAATACACGAAAATCTACATCAGGTATTGCTGTATTATTGGGAAAAGCATTGATTGGATGGAGATCTATTAGACAGAAACATCTAAGTTTGTCAACAATGGAGGCTGAATTCTCATATTTGTCTTTACTATGTACAGATTTAGTTTTGTGTGAGCAATTATTAATTGATATGGGAATTAACATAACAGATCAAATTGTTGTTTATGAAGACAACCAATCAGCAATACAGATGGCTTCAAATATTGCTGTGAAAACAAGAACAAAACACACTGATTTAATACATTTAAATGTGAGACAATATGTGCAAAGTAAGATGATTAAGCTAGAATACTGTATGTCAGAAAACAATATAGCAGATATTTTACAAAGGCCCAAGGCTCTATAAAGCATAAAGCATACTGTGAAGATTATGGACTTAGAATGTAAGGTTGTATATATTATCTTAAGCAAAAGGGGAGAATGTTAGGAATATGAGTCTCCTAACAGGTATTTGGGTTAGAAATATATAAACCAGGATAATGCAAGAGCATGGAATTGGGTGTGGTTTCTCAAACGGCCATAAGATGGGACCAGAAACCTGGATTGCTTTAGTCTGAGTCTCAGAAGAGAAGAGAGTGTATCTTTATTTCCTTCTGTTGGAAAGTATTGCTGTTGCTCCATTTTTCATAATTGACTGATATTACTGGATTTAATGTAAGTCTGATACTTAACTGTTTTTGACACTGGACTTTATTACTGGAATATCCCTGGATTGAAAAACGGACTGATTAACTTGTGAATGACTTTTGGACTGCCTATTTTGAACTTTGCTTAAGGCTTTCTGGAAGTAAAAACCTTCATTAACTGTACAGTATATCTGTGTACTGAGTGTGTATTATTCCAAAACTACTCTCTGTATGTCTCCCTGTATGTGCTCATTCTCCTAACAGGAAAATACCTCAACACCTCCCAAAAATACACAAAGAAGGCATACCTCTCTGACCCATAGTCAGCTCCAAAGGAGCACCACTACAAAACCCAGCTAAACACTTAGAAAAACAACAACAGCCCCATGCTGAAACAGCAGCTTCATATGTACAAGTCATACCACTTCTTAGAAATGATCAAAGATCTACATGTGGAACAAGAAGATCTGCTTGCGAGTTTCAACATGGTTTCACTATTCACTCAAGTCCCAATAAAAGAAACTCTTGAAATCATCAAATATAAATACCAACCAGCTAAAGACCTCTGGAACATACAGAACACTGCCTAACCAACACATATTTCATATACAAAGGACAAAGATACAAGCAAATTGAAGGAGCCCCTGTGGGATCACCACTATCAGGTGGTGATCTTCTATTCATGCTGTCAGGTCTTTTTTCATTGAAAAAATTGAAAAGATTGAAAAAAGACCTGACAGCATGAATAGAAGAGATGATTCCACCAGACTGTCAATCATTTGGAAGCCTGCACTCTCAAATAGAAAGATCTCCATGCCACAAGCCAGGCAAACACCTGGGCAAAAACAGACTCCCTCTGATAGCTCCAACCTAACCCCCCCACCAGGCACCCAGGTGAAACCCAGCTTGCTAATGAATAGCAGC